>NC_051165.1:130179436-130430183 GCF_013339725.1 Rhipicephalus microplus
CTTTCCTGTCGCGTGTGCTTTGCGCTGTGTATATCTCTTTTCTCGTGGCCCAGCCACTCTTACTCGTGAAAACAAATGCGCCGGAGCAGAATTTATGTACTCCTTGCCTTATCGAGAAAAGGGGAGTCAAGCGAAGCTTGACATATGCGTCTCTGTCAATCTCCATTTCTTTGCGTCACGCAATGCTCCCTCCTAACTGTTCCCATGTTTCCTGCCAGCAATTGGCTTGTTGATTGACGAACTGAGCATCGCAACACTTCAGTCGCTACAGACAACGATGAGTATGCCTGCGTAGTCAGGCAACAACGAACACGGCAAATTGAAATGGTGAGTTGACATCATAATCTCAATAAACGATCCGATCGTCGAATCAGAAACGGCTTGTCGTGGTCAAGCCTATGATCGAGAGAGCATTATATATTAAAAAGAAAGGGCACGTACAGATAGGCACGTCAGTGGCCAAGCTTCGAGGGCCTTCCTTTTTTGTGATCGCGGGTTCCTGGTCTTTGACAGAGCAGCAGTACAAGCCAAATAATCGTCCGCGAGAGATGCACAGAAATGATTGTCATCATGAACCGGCATATTCTCTCTTCATCCTCTTCTTCGCCACCGTCCTTTATTTGTCTTCCACTTCCCTCTTAGGAGTGCGCTGATTTCTCCAGCGTGAAATGAAAGAGCAAACGATAACATTGGGAGAGAAAGAAAGACGCAGAAAAAAATTAGAAGCATAAATTTCTTGATGAAAAAAATTTCTTAGTTAAGTGGGAATAAATACGCTTACCCATGATGAGAAGGCCAGCGTCCTGGCCACTCATTTATCCAGGCATTCTAGCAGATAACAGCGTAGCCTTGTATAGTATAATACGCACAATTAGGAAACGGGGAACAAGAGTGAGCGTGAGGGGAGGAGTTGTGATGGTGACATAAATGGAAAAGGGATAGTAAAGCACAGCACACGAAGACTGAGAAGGGGAGAACCACTAAGAATGAAAGTCAGAAAGAGATAGCAAGAGGACGAATCAAAGAAAGAGATAACAATAGTGAAAAAAATGTGTACAAAGAAGAAAATACTAATACACAAAGTCAAGAAAAGACACAGTAAACAATCAGAATAGAGAAAACGAAAGAGAGCATCAAAGAAAGAGAAAACTAAGGAGAAGCAACGAAGGAAGCTCATATTCACACTTCCTTTAGGCTTGGCGCCACTACTCCGAAGCTTTTCATTTTTTTCGTTTGCATATCACACTGAAAATTGTGAGTTGTGAAAGATACTGAGACACCAGTATGGCTTCCTAATTGCCGCTTTTATTCTACTTCTATGTTTGACGTGCTCTGTAGCGTACGTAAGTGCCGCTATTTTTCTCATGTCGTCGTGTCCATGTGTTCGTTAATGTAACATATCTGAATAGCTTGAAATGAAATGAAATGAATAGCTTGAAAATGAAATTTTGTTGCACGGGAAAGAGTGCGTTGTAGACCACTGCAAGATGATTTCGCCCTGCAGTCGAAACAGGACAGGTTGTTGAGGCTGAATATTCATGCTACTACATTTAGCCATCACTCAAAACTCTCGAACGTCATGCTCTTCCTGCTTGCATACGGTGACTGTCTTGCAGTTACATACGGTGACTGTCTTGCATGCAGAGCGCTGATTTATCGAGCTCTGAATTAATAATATCGTGCCAGTATAATGTACCAGAGCTTACAGTGAACGTTTGTATTGACCAAATACTGAATAGAAACGCTTTCTCTTACACAGCAGTTGGCGCCTTCGCTGGCATTTTTATGTGACAAGCTCTCATATATAATCCATGAATTCGCCTCAAAGCTGGGCAATTTAATTCGCTCAAAATTTTTGTGAGTGAATTGATGCGCCTTGCACGAAATTGTGTGTGCGAAAATTGTGTGAAAAAGAAATAAAAAGGAAGAAGAAAACTGGGCGTGAGCTTCCTAGCGCTGCTGTTTTTTCGCCAATTTTGTAAGTTTTCTTACTCGTCTTCTGCATCTTACCACCAAGACTCGGCCACTACCTTCGCGATATACTTGGTGCCACGTCTCCAAGGCGCCGAAGTTTTATGTTAGGCTGCCACGACGTTCGAAAGCTTCGGCTACTGGTGGCGGCCATTCTTCTCGGTGCCCATCAGATCAAGACGAAGTGATGAATGCGTCCGAACAGCAAGATACTCCCGTGTGTCGCGGATCCGAGGAGGACTGTGACGGCCCCTCGACGACACCTAACACCAACGATGAGTGTGTTACTCCGAAGAAGGCGTGGACTGAAAATCAAGAGGATTACAGCGATGCAGCGATCACCGACTCCGCGGAAATGAACTGTGATATAGAAACAGAAGACAGGCCTTTCACAACAGTCACGTACAAGAAAGCCCGACCAGCGGGGATACCCGTATCATTTTCAAGCTGACAGACCCTAGCACCTCATTCTGGAAAGTCAATTGGAACAAACTGGCCAGAGAAGTAGTATCTGCTGCTAAAAAGAAAGTGCAGTCGTTCTGTGTCAACAGAAATCGCAACTTCTCCGTAAGTGTCTCTACAGTTACTGCGTCCTCCAGACTTCTTGAGTTAACACAAGTTGCTGGTCTTGAAGTGGCACTGTATATACCGCAGTCGTATGTGAGGAACCTAGGAAATATTAGACAAGTACCCGTGCAATACAGTGAAGATCAACTGCTTGAATATTTAAAAGACAGCGGTGTAATCTCAGTCAGGAGACAGACTAAATGGCTCCGTCGTGAAGATGGTTCAGCAGAGCCACATTTACTCGGTAGTGTAATTCTTGAGTTCTCCTCCGACAAGCCACTGCCGCCTCGTAATCTCCTAGGCTTCACAAGTCATCTGGTGGAGGGGTACCTACAGCCCGCCACACGATGTTACAACTGTGAACGATATAGACATGTTGCCAAATCGTGCCATGGACAACTTCGCTGCAAAGTTTGTGCAGGAGCACATGATTATGAAGAATTTACATCGAGGAATCATCCCGAATGTGCCAATTGCAACGGAGACCACGTAGCGTCATATGCTGGTTGTCCGAAACAGCCGGCGGCTACTCAACTAAAGCGACAAGAAATTTTGCTTAGAAGAGCTCCAAAAAAGGGATCGCCTTGTCCGAATTTTGAAACTCTACATCCACTCCCTGGACTTCAAAATCACAAAAGAGTACATCACCCCTGTCGTATGCGACGGTAGCCAAGCGTGCTTCGGCTCAGAAATACAAAAGTGCAGCCAAAGCGGACCGTAGAGGACAATCACCTAGCGTTCAAAGGCAGACTAGCGACATCCCGACACCCAAACCGTCAGCAACTCAGGATAAGCAAGCGTCTACACCTTTTACCTCGCCAAAACCAAAGGCACAAGAGTAACGTGCACCGAAAACAAGTGATGTGGATATGGTTAAGTCGATGCTCTTCCTGGCTTTGAAGGCAATCCTGCGCGTATTTCCACAGGCCAATGACCTTCCAGAGGTGTGCGCAGTCCTTTCATTAGAGCCTCTAGCAGTACAAAAAAAAATTTGTATAGCAAAATAGCTCTACAAATGAACTGTTTCCGCAACACAGCTGCGTTTCAGTGCAATGCCATTGGCCTAAGGTACAAAAGCGCAGACATTAGGAAGCTGGTTGCTCAGTATAGCTTCCCCGCTCTGTGTCTAGATGAAACCAACGATGGCCCTGATTTCAGGATTTCTAATTATGTCACATATGCATCAAGAAGAAATCCAGGCTTGAGCAGGGCACTATTATGCGCACGGCGTGACATACCCTCCTTTGTTTTATACTCGCCGGACTCGGACGCTCCAGAATTTGTAGGGTGCAAAATTCAATTCCATGAACTTGCCATTACCGTAATCTGTGTCTATTTGCAACCATCGATACGCATCTCCGAATCATCATTGGTTCATTTATTGGGTAAAGCCCAGGAACCTGTCCTCATCTGTGGAGATTTTGATGCGCACAATACCACGTGGGCAGTACTCATACCGATTCACGTGGGAGAACACTTGAAAAAGCAGTTGATCTATGTGGTCTTGTTGTACTGAATGATGGATCAGTAACGTTTTTAACAGGTAATAATTATGTTAGCTGTCTAGATTTGGCTATACTCTCCCCTGACACAGCACAAGATATGAACTGGTGTACAGGCCTCAAAACACGAGGGAGTGACCATTACCCAGTTCTCATGCAACACCCAAGAATGCAAGTGCAAACGGCCACATTGATTTCAAAGCTAGCCGACTGGAAAATATTTCGTGAACATCAGAACGTGACTTGAAGGGGGTTAATGAACTGTATATATTTATGTCCTGCATTAAAAGCAGTTACTCCCGTGCGACAAGGTTTACAGCTGTCCCAGCAGGCCACTCCAGTGTAGATGCAGATGAGCGCCTACGAGCAATTAGAAGGCGAGCAGAACGTCGCTATCACCGCACTGGGAGGCTAGAAGATCACAAGAAGAGTCAGGCCACACACATCCAATCTAACACACGCAAATGTTGGGTTGGAAAAATGGCATGATTTCTGCAATTCATTGACCCCATTTACTCCACTTCCAAAAATCTGGCGAACAATCTCTGCTCTAAGTCATCCAGTATCTCAGCGAAACCCATTCAGAGCGTTGGCCATATCTCTTGGATTATCCGAACGTGATGTTTCTAATACGTTTTGTACAACGCTGACTGAAACTGGACAATTGGTTCACAACACTACTGCACTGCCTACTTCTATAGAGCAGCAAATCCAAGATGCATACGCTTTATCACATGCTCAACTGAATAGCATGAATTCTCTATTAGAGTTGCGTACGGCTCTATCACTAACCCGCGTAAGAACCAATACCGGTCCCGACAACGTATCGTACAGTGTTCTGAAAAATCTAGGACCCAACGGCATGCCAGTTCTTCTAAGGATATATGACATGTGGATGAAGGCGTATGTTCCAATGTGTTGGAAGATCACGAGAATCGTCCCACTGCTGAAGCCTGGTAAATCACCGCTTTCGCTTGACTCATTCCGCCCAATCAGCCTCACTAGCTGTGTATCTTAAGTCGTGGAAAAAATGGTTGACAGAAGATGAATGACAGTGATGGATTGAAGCTAACAACTCTCTTCCAGAACAGATGCCTGGCTTCAGGCGACGGCGATGCACCATGTACTGCGTCTTCGACCTCGTTACATTTATAGAACATGTGACGAGCTGTGTAAACATGGCTGTTGCGGCGTTCATAGATATTGTTACAGAAAGAAGACTGACTCAGAGGGGTAGTCACCGATGTATTTACAGCCGGTTAGGCGAGCAGCGCCAGCCACACAGACTAGCTCGCGCCAGTCTATCTGCTTTGTCTTCTTCAGCTCCATGCACTGGCACGTAGCATGACCCCCGGTGGCGGAGGCACCGTCCCAGTGCTTTAAAGGTCGTTGTCTGACGACTTATTGTAGGGCTTGATCCGCGAGACGTGTACGATATCACTGGGCCGCATAGTAGATGATGATGGACAGCTGGGGCTGATATCGTAGGTCACAGGTGTTACTTGACGCAATATACGGTAGGGTCCCATGTAATGAGACAGAAGTTTTTCGGATAGGCCCAGCCGACGATGAGGGGACCAGAGTAAAACGAGGGTGCCGGGAGCGAAATGTACGTCTCTATGTTCCGCATCGTACCAACGGCATTGGTTGGTTTGCAACGCCATCAGCCGAGCGCGAGCGAGCTGACGGGCATGGTCGGCTCGCGCAATCGCGTCGCGGGCATACTCGCTGGTGGACGAGGTGTGAGCTGAGATGACTGTGTCCAGTGGTAAAGTCGGCTCTCTTCCGTACAATAAGTAGAACGGCGAAAAGCCCGCTGTGTCGTGAGGGGCTGAATTATACGCGAAAGTTGCGTAGGTTAAGGCAAGGTCCCAGTCTCGGTGGTCGGGCGACACGTACATAGCGATCATATTTGTTAAATTGCGGTTAAATTGTTCCGTAAGGCCGTTTGTTTGAGGGTGGTAAGCGGTTGTGAGTGTGTGTTGCGTGGAACAAGAACGCGGAATGTCGGCGATGACTTGAAATAGAAATGTACGGCCATGGTCTGTGAGAAGCTGTCTCGGAGCACCGCGAATCAATATAACGTCCCGTAACAAGAAGTCAGTGACGTTGGTTGCACAGCTGGTCGGTAGAGCTCGCGTATTAGCGTAGCGTGTAGCGTAGTCTGTAATAACGGCTATCCATTTGTTTTTCAATGTTGATGTGGGAAAAGGACCAAGCAGGTCTAACCCAACACGGTAAAATGGTTCCACGGGTATGTCAATTGGTTGAAGATGGCCAGCGGGTAGCAGTGACGGTGTTTTACGACGTTGGCATAGGTCACACGTGGCAACGTATCGGCGTACCGAACGAGCAAGGCCTGGCCAGAAAAAACGGCGCCGGACGCGCTCGTACGTGCGGGATACGCCAAGGTGTCCAGCCATGGGAGCGTCGTGAAGTTCGGCGAGAACACAGCGGCGCAAATGCTTAGGCACAACAATGAGAAGGTCGGGCCCGTCTGGTCAGAAATTGCGACGGTATAGCACACCCTTTTGAATGACAAAGTAGCGGGCGGAAGCATCATTTGTGGAGGATTCCATACGGCTGATGATGTCAAGCAGCTCGGGATCACGCTTCTGTTCTTTCCCAATATTAAGGAAGTCGGACACTGACAAGATAGAGTTCTCCGTGGGCTCGTCAGTGTCCTCAGAATCGTCGACAGGGTACCGGGAGAGGCAATCGGCATCATGGTGTTGGTGGCCCGATTTGTAGACCACCGAATAGGAAAACTCTTGCAGGCGCAAAGCCCAGTGACCAAGGCGGCCTGATGGATCTTTCAGAGAGTTGAGCCAGCAGAGTGCGTGCTGCTCGGTAACTACCGAAAATGGGCGTCCGTGTAGATAAGGTCGAAATTTCGCCCCCGTCCATACAAGAGCCAAGCACTCACGCTCTCTTATCGAATAGTTACGTTCAGGAATGAATAGGAGGCGGCTGGCATATGCAATAGCGCAATCATGGCCATGTTGTTTCTGAGCCAGCACTGCACCGATGCCATGCCCACTTGCATCTGTACAGATTTCCGTAGGGGCAGCCGGGTTGAAGTGTGCCAGAATCGGAGGGGTAGTGAGAAGAGCGACGAGAGTCGAGAACGCAGAAGCCTCTTTGGAGCCCCATGAAAACGGGAATTCTTTCTTGAGGAGCTGCGTAAGCAGCCTCGCTATGTGCGCAAACTTTTTCACGAAGCGTCGGAAGTAGGAGCATAGTCCCATAAAGCTGCGTACATCTTTCGCAGATCATGGTACAAGAAAGTTTTTGACGGCGCTGATTTTTGCCGGGTCTGGTTGTACACCGTTAGTGTCTACTAAATGGCCAAGCACTGTGATTTTATGGCGTCTAAAGCGGCATTTGGACGAGCTGAGCTGCAGGCCAGTGCGACCGAATATTCCCAGGATGGCTGAGAGGCGCTCTATGGGAGTTCCAAATGTTGGTGAAAAGACGATGACGTCGTCCAAGTAGCACAAACAGGTGGACCATTGGAATCCTCTGAGCAGGGAGTCCATCATTCGTTCGAAGGTGGCTTGAGCGTTACAAAGGCCGAAGGGCATGACCTTGAACTGATATAGGCCATCGGGGGTGATGAATGCCGTCTTTTCACGGTCCATTTCATCTACCTCTATCTGCCGGTAGCCGGAACGAAGGTCTATGAAGGAAAAATAGTCGGACCCATAGAGGCAATCAAGCGCATCCATCATCTATTCGTGGCAGAGGGTAGACGTCTTTTTTTTGGTAATTTTGTTTAGGTGTCTATAATCCACGCAGAAACACCATGCACCGTCTTTCTTGCGGACTAGCACTAGAGGAGACGCCCAAGGACTGCAGAATGGCTCAATGATGTCCTTGGCGAGTATTTTGTCGACCTCACTTTGGATGATGTGATGCTTGGCCGCCGACACCCGATATGGACGCCTATGAATAGGATGCTCATTACCAGTGTTTATGCGGTGGCTCATACCGGTAGCTTTCCCCAACGAACGGCCGCTGATGTCAAAAACGTCGATGTAGGACAGCAGAATCCGGTGGAGCTCATCAGTCTGCTGCGGCGTTAAGTTGGAAGCGATCATCGAAGTAATAGCGCTGTCGGAGCAAGTGATAAATTGATGTTGATCGTGGGGGTCAGAAAGGGTGGCCATCACGAAAAACATCTACCGCATTGTCTTCTAAGGTACAGAGCAACGCCAAAGAGATCCCTTGTGGCAAAACTTGAGGTGTCAAGCTAAAGTTGACAACTGGGAGGCACGTAGAAGTTCCTGCGACGGCCAGAATGGTGTGCGGTAATGTGATGCCACGGCTTATGAGGACATCGGTGATAGGGGTCAGAACATAGTCACCGTCGGGAACTGGTGCTATTGAGACGAGCTCTGTGTACGTCAGTGTCTGTGGAGGGAGGCGCGCGTGTCCCGTTGTGCAGAGGCGACTCGGCCGTTGTGTAAGAGGTTCTGTTGCGGGCAAGTGTAGACGGAGCGTACTGGTCGAACAGTCTATGAGGGCAGAATGCGCGGGCAGGAAGTCGAGGCCTAAGATTACGTCGTGGGGCATCTATCAAGGACGGTGAAGAGAACAACTGTGTGTCGATCCGCAATGCTCACACGAGTGGAGCACATTCCAACGATAGATGCTATTCCACCATCCGCAACACGGACGAACTGAGTGGTCGCAGGTGTGGGAACCTTCTTGAGCTTGCGGCGAAAATCACTCGTCATCACGGAGAGTTGGGCGCCGGTGTCGACAAGAGCAGTGACATGTACGCCGTCTACTTGTACGTCTATGAGGCTGCGTTTTGTTGGTATCGTCAAAAGAGGATTTTCGGTCAGTCCGAGCGTTGCAGCGCCACCTCCGGGGTCTGCAACGCTTAGTTTTCCGTCGGGGAACCTCGTGGGAAGGCGTGGGAAGATGGTCGGTGGGGCTGTAGAGACTGAGAATGGCGACGTTGGGGGGATGGAGAGCGGGAGTAGCGGTGTTCAGAAGCAAGTTCCTGGGCAAAATGGTCGCGGCTGGTCTCATGGCGATAGGCAGGACGTGCATAGAAGGGACGAAAGGATGGTTGTGCAGGAGGACCCCAGCGACTTCTGCAATGGCGAGAAATGTGCCCGATTCTGTGACACGAGAAGCATATCGGCTTGTCATCGTGTGTTCGCCATGCGGACGGGTTACGGAACGTTGAGGGAGAGCCGGTCGGGAAGGGACGTGCAGGCGTGTATCGGGGCTGGTAGTCGGTGCGGAGAGGCGGTGAGATACAGTGAATTTTCAAGCTGGCGATTTCCTGCCGGACAACTGCTTGAATGAGAGGCAACGTAATTGGCGGAGAGGGGTCAGGGGACATTGGTCCCACCTTAGCTGGAGCAGCTGCTTCAAGCTCCCACCTGACGATTCGCGTCAAGTTGTCACAGGTGTCTGGTGGATGATATGTGTCGAGACACGAGGACGTCCCAGTGGTGTTCGGGAGGCGCTGGAACTGATGGGAGATGCGTCTGCTTTTAGCTTGTTGGAACCGGCGGCATTCTTGAATGATCGCATCAACAGATGACACATTGTTGAATACTAACAAGTTGAACGCATCGTCGGCGATACCCTTTAGGGTATGCGCAATTTTTTCAGGTTCAGACATATTTTCGTCAGCTTGGCGGCATAGTGAAAGGACAGCCTGAATATAACCGATATAGGGCTCCGTGGAAGATTGTGCGTGAGTCGACAACTCATTTTTCGCAGCTTCGCGACGACCAGAGATGTTGCCAAATAGCTCACGGATCTTTGCCTTGAAGCTGTCCCAGCTTGTTATGTCATGCTCGTGGTTATCAAACCAAACACGAGGGGTTCCGTCGAGATAAAATATGACGTTTGCGAGCATAAGAGTGGGATCCCACCTGTAAGTGGCGCTGACGCGTTCGTAGAGGCGTAGCCACTGGTCGACGTCGGAACCCTCGCTGCCCGAGAACACGTCGGGGTCTTTGGGCGCGGAAAGCGTCACGAAAGTTGTTGCGGGCGCTGGGTTGACAGGTCGGGCAGAAGGGGGAGCGACCGGAGAGGATGTAGCCGAGTCTTCAGTGGTCATGTTGTAAGCCGCGAGGGAGCATCCACTTCGGAGTTCCGTGGCGAGGACGGGGATCGCACAACTCCACCAAATATGTTACGGGAAGGAGACTGACTCAGAGGGGTAGTCACCAAAGTATTTACATTCGGTTAGGCGAGCAGCGCCAGTCATACAGATTAGCTCGCGCCAGTCTATCTGCTTTGTCTTCATCAGCTTCATGCACTGGCACGTAGCAATATTAAGAAGGCGTTCGACTCTGTGAGCCACCTTTTTGTGCTGCACAGGCTTACCTCACTAGGGGTTCACGGTCGTATTCTTCAATAGATTGCCAACTTCCTACGTAACAGACAAATATACATTTCAACCAATAATGGAGACAACGATCCCTTCAACACGAGCAAAGGTGTACCCCAAAAAGCATTCTAAGTCCGCTTCCTTTCAATGCTGCAATGGCAGGCCTTCCAGATGTGCAGCCGGAAGCCTTGGTCATATCCATGTATGCAGACGACATATGCATATGAATGTCCCACAAATCACTGCAAGCGATCAAACATTGGATTCAACAAGGACTAAATGCAAGAAGGGATTACCTCAAAGCACGAGGCATGCAGATTTCTCACGCCAAATCTGTAGTTCTGCCATTTACGAGAAAGACAGTGAAAAACTTGAAGCACTTGTGGATGGCCAGAGAATCGACATCGCACGAAAGCATCGTTTCCTTGGCGTTACCTTAGATAGCCAACTCAGATGGAGTCACCATATTGCTGATCTAGAAAATCAAGCGAACTGCACCATAAATGTTATACATCGCATCGCGGGAATGAAATAGGGCGGTACATAAACGTCTCTACTCCTCATCTATTGTGCACTATTCTGACAGAAAATTGCCTACTCTGCGCCAGTTCTCCGCAACATCTCTCAGACGTCGCTACACCGACTTCAGCTGTTACAAGCACGAAGCTTACGCATATATCTGGGGGTTCCATAGGCAACATCAAGTTCTCTGGCACTGGCAGAGGCCAGAGAACCCAACTGTATAGTAATTAGAAATGTGGAGACATGTCGGCACCTCTTTCGTCTAGTCACGCAACACCCTTCCCGTCCGCTCATATCCAACATCGTTAACCGTGCTGGAGCGCAAATACACCAGGTGTACCAACAGTACATTTTCCGGCTTCCTGTGTCGACACATTAGCGACTGGACCAAAACTACACGCCATGGCTGCTTCAGCTACCAACTATTGCAATGTCAATAGAAGGACTTCGCAGCAAACATGAAGTGTCAATCGTTGCCGCACAGCAGTTGGCATCACATCATCTGTTTGACAGGTACCAAACATACACTCACGTGTACACTGACAGCTCAGTCACCAAAGAGACAGCGAAATCAGCATTTATAATTCGGGAATTGCACTAAGAATATGCATGTTGGTTGGGCCACCTCTCCATTTCGACAATGTCGGAGCTCCTAGCGATCTTGCTAGCCATAAGCTTTTTTAAACTGTCAACGACACCAAGAAAATGAGTGGTAATTACAGACTCTCTGGCAGCACTGGCATGTTTGGAAAATGCGACATCAAGACACATTTATTTGCGTATAGTATGCGCTACACTAAAAGGGCTCTCAGAAGCTAAGTCATATCATCAAGTGGCATTTCAGTGGGTTCACAGTCACTGCGGAATTAAGGGAAATGAAATGGCAGATGAGTTGGTGAAAACGGCTCATAATTCTACGTAAACGTGCCTTATTCCGGTATCTCAATATGATGAAAAAAGAATTTTAAGAACAAAAAAAACGTGAATTACGCTTGTGTACTTGGTTCACAGACAAAACAAGGGAATCGATTCTATATTCTGTTGATCCTAATCTTGAATACCGATTAGACCATGAACTCCCAAGACGTATCGCCACACTCATTCATCGCCTACGACTCGGAGCTGCTTACACAAAGTACTTCCTACTTCGTATTCAGCGTGCAACATCGTGAGCATGTTCGTGCGGCCATGACAACGAGAATATCTGTCACCTCTTGCTCGACTGTCCAAAACAAGATACACACCGAAGTAGAAGTTCCCGAGTGGCCATTTGCGTTAAATAAAATACTAGGTTCACGTCCATCTGAAACAATGGCAAAGCAATGAAGGTGCTGCAACAGTTCTTCAAAGAAACGAAGATTTGTGACGAATACTGAGCGGACAAAAGCTAAAAGTGAGCGTAACGTCTACGTGTTTGTTGTGCGCATAGGAGAAGTTTTGCTCTTACTCTTTAAGGCTGTATATATGTATACATGCTATTGTTTTTTTATATTTAGTATTTGTAACAATCAAGTGGAAAGGGGCAGCCGTCGCCAAGTAACGGTGACAAAAATTTCTTTGTTTATTTTCTATTTCAATAAGAAAAAATATGTGTGCGCCACACGGCACAACCAGCATGTACTTGTGCGGTGCACGTGGGCATGCAACAGTGTTCCAACAATGCAGTGTGCAAAATTCAACACACTTTATTATAACTAGATAATCCCAGCACTTCTTCCGTGTCGCGCTTTATGAGACAACTTGTTACCTAGCCACTGTCCCATGTCGAATGATCTCAGGGTGTTGACTAGGCTCTTAACCAATGCAAATTTCAAAAACAAATCACAGCATATCAACGGAGTGAATTATGGTGAGTGGGGTGAAGCGGCTGTCAGTCTTGTATTATTATCCACCCTTTAAGCTCACAGTAAAGTGACAATAAACAAGTGAGTAGTTAGCCAGGCTAATATCTCCAGTATTTGATCAAAACATTCACGTCTCTCAGAAAAAACACTACAGAATGTTTGAATTTAGACTGTTTAGGAACTCTCAGTGGATATTCGCGATGAGTAAAAACAGAAAAAGAGCATGCATGGCACTCCTTTTATCGAACATTTAACTTTAAATGATTGCAATAAATCATATTCTTTTTCAGCGTTGAAGCACTACAGGGTCTTTGCTTGTCGGTGTATCATGTCACTGTCACGGTCTACCATAAACATGTATGCGCCACAAAAAACGGGTGCCTCTATTTGCCACTGGTTCATACTATGCATATTAAATGCGAAGTATTTTTTTAGCGAAGTTCGGTGACTTTCAGCGTATCTATTTATTTATTTAGCCACTTACATTTGGGTGCTCTTGTTGTCACCCCCTTAACTTGGCGTGAACCAATATTAGCATGGGAGAGTAAGGTGGTTTGACGAATAAGACGCGCTGGTCTAGACATGAATAATGCCACAATCCCGTAGCGTACGTCGTCAAACACTTCCTGCCAGACAGTGGCACATACCCACGGGCGGGTATGTGCCACTGGTGTGCGGGTATGTGCCTCAGGTGATTCACACTTAGTATCTACCCAGGAATGACGAGAACACACATGAGCAATTTTAACACGCGAGCATTAAGAAATACCCCAAATCAGTCATGGTCTCAGCTGGAATCGAACCGAAACATTCTCCGTGGCAATAAAGCATTTTACCACAGAGCTACGCCAGGTCTTGGGACTACTTTTAAATAGACGCTAATCTTCGTGAAACGTCAATAGTGGTTGCAGTGCTGCCTACCCATTTTTATAAACCTTACATACGTACGGCTTTTTTACAGCCGTCACGTTGAATTAACGTCAATTGTGGTTAGTTGCCATGCGCTGAAGTTGATTTATGTAGCAGTGTCCAGGGCCAGCATCCTCGCGAGCATCAGCACTTCATATCAGCTTCTGGTATTGCTAATACGCATGTTCAAGTTGGCATCGTTGCGCAAAAGCAATCAGCTGTTTAAATAAACATCTGCAATTCTTGAACATATGTCTGTGCGTGCAAGAATTGTACGTAAATTTAGCGTTATTTTATGACGTGTCGCTCAATAAATAAATTTGCAACATGGTCATTTTCCCTCCGTAGGCTTCCAATAACGTCGATTCCCAGGCACGTGGGATATGCCGAATTTTTATTAGGCAAAGTTCCAGCATTACGGCCTATGACGTTTGGCCCAGCAGTGGTGTTGGAATTGACGGAATTGACGAAGGCGCTCAAGCTTTTTATCTAGAAACAGAGAAACAAACGCGGATCCGTATATTATTGTGACCTATTTGAAACCCCTCTTCTTGAAAAGTATCTGTAAAATGATCATGCATTACTCGTCACCATCTACTAAAAAGGAAGAAGGCAACAGTTAGCCCAACGAACAGTCTACGAAGTTAGTGCAGCTCAAACACCCTTTGCTAGGAAAGGGACGAGCCGCCGTCCCCATGGCGAAGCCCACCGTCGACCTTTTCTTTATTTTAACACTCTAATCTGCTCTGCGCCCCAAGGGTGATCGTGTAGCCCGTCGTCGCTTACACATTATTCAACAACCTCCACGCCCCCCCCCCCCCCCCAGTGGCACTTGACACTGATAAACGCTATACCACAGGGATTGCAAGTGTCCGTACGAGTTTCAATCACTCCTTGTGGGGTCATCCAGCAATCTCCTCGAACTTCGCGATTTCTGGGGTCATCCAGCAATCGCGATGATTTTTCGTCGACGTTTCCGACGCTTCTGCGACACTGGTGCTTTCAAACGCGTTGACCTTGCTGAGCTTGCGCTTTCTCTGATAAGTTTTTGTAGGGATTAGAATTCGCAACGAAGGCTCTCACGCAAACATCTTAGGCAGCTTTGGGGGGGAAGGGGGGCTTTTTCACGGCTTTCTCGTCTTGGGTGCACTTAGCTTCTGAACGCCTGCCATCTGCCTCTGTCTTGTCTTGGCGTCCATCATTCGCTGCTATGATACTGTCTTGGCATGGTGCAGCCTCCACAATTCATTTTTCTCAATTTTTTGGTGTCCTATCTCTGTTATCTGGTGTGAGGTATTCGGGATTTCTAAAGGCACTGCGCCATTTGGCCGTGGTAGTCTCTTCGCCCACACACCATTGAGTTGCTGCCACTTTCTTGCCGTTAGCTTGACGCATATAGGACATTATTGAGAGCACTGAAGATATCTAATAGGTCTCTAGAAGTTCAGATTGTTCTTCATTGGTCGTCTTTCGAATTGTATTTTCTGCAGTCGCAACGGTAGTTTATCTGCTTCCAATGCATTTTTCTATTTGTCGTGAGGTTGCTCTCTTAGCCTTCTGTGTGACAATACCGCTATTATTATTTGCTTATTTGGTTGGCCACTCTGGTCCTCCGCTTCAGAGTCTCCAGATTCAGAAGCAGCACGGAATTGGAGCGTGAGAGGCAGCGTACCAACCAAATACATCGGCAATCTCAGAGCGCTCAGGATGAATGGATGTATCCGGCTGTGCCCTTTAGATCGGGTGTTGGCTCACTCCACCTAGCCATGAAGTTAAGTACAATCACTGTGTGTGTAAAGATTGAATTTCACTCGTGCCTTGATCGTAGCCACCAATCAATTAATCTCCTCCTGGTTATTTCTACCCGTTTAAAGTCTACTTTGCCTTCACTGTTCCTATACCCCTATGCCTTGAATATTTCGGTGCCATTATCTTCGACTACAAGGTGGAGCCCTTTACAACATTATCAAATGTTCAGCCGTTTCTTTCCCCTCTTCACACGCACTACATACCGTGCCTGTGCCTTCGTATATTGCTCGGTACGTCTTGGTCCACAATGCTCCTGTTCTAGCCTCGAAGAGCAAAGAACCACCTCGAGAATTATCTTATATCTTTTCCGTTGCAATTTCCTGCTTAAAACTTTGGTTTGTGTCCAGTTATGATTTCGTAAGCATTACAATTGTCCCCACGTCTCTCTCTGTTTCCTTCGCCTTCTTCTTAAATAATGTTTCCTTTAGACTTGGCATTCCCTGTCATCTAAATAGTTGTTTGACAAATTTCGAGTTCGCTTCCTCCATTTAATATCAACATTCTTCATGTAAAAGTAACTGAAAACTTTCCTAGCCCAACGCTCAACTCCCATTTTTTTCAATCGCTCCTCAAATGCTATGTTGCTGCCAGCTTCTCTGCACTCAAATGATGTCCATCCCATGTCACCCTGTACCCCTGATTTGGGGTATTCACGTGTGCTCCCAAAACAAGTCTACCTATGCCACGCTGTTTAATTTCTTATCTTGCTTGAACTTCTGATTTCATGCACAAGACCGCTATGCCGAACGTCAAACCCGAGACCATAACACCTTTTCAAATCCGTCTCACAACGTCATACCTATTGTAGTTCCACAGTGCCCTATTTTCCAATACAGCTGAATTCCTTGTGCCCTTAGTTATTACGTATCTTTTGTGCTCCCTTAGCTACTCAACCCTGTTATTTATCCATACGCTGAAGTATTTGTATTTATCCACCATTTCTAGCGTGACTTCCGGTATCTTATTCTCACTGCCTTTGTTATCTTTAAAAATTATGATTGCCGATTTCTCCCTCCTGAACTTCAAATTTAACCTATATCCCTCATTACCACAGATGTCTATCAATCCCGGCCGATCTTCCTTTTGGCGGCTATTATACTATATAATCTGCATACATCAATGCTGGCAATCACTGTTAATGACTGTTCAAGAGCAGCGCGCCTGTAGCGCTACCGTGCAGCCAGCGCGGGGAGCTGCCGGGTAAACAGTGCTGCGCCTGCGCCGCGTCAACAAATGGTGCTGATTAGTTCAGTGGATATCTCTGACATGTTCAACCTTTCCTACATTCTTTCTTTCACTCTCTCTGACATGCTTCGATGTAGCAAAAGCCTTCTGAGCACAGCACATAAATCTGGCGATGATACTCGTCCGAGCAGCTATCTTCACGGCAAATCATGGGGCTCTCTGCAAGCTGTTCTAACGACAGCATTGACGTTTACGCTGCCTTCGCTAGCCACTTTGTTATTCGTGATGGTGCACTTATGGCTTCGTAGATGAGAACTCGCCCCACACACGCTCAAAAATGCCACTAACAACACACGTGCACAAAGTTCTACGCGCCCTGCAATGCCCCCTAAGCCCCCCTTCCAAAATCGACGCTCCCGCTCCGTGATGCTTCTCACCTGGTTCACCTGCCGGCAGCCACGTGATTGGCTTGTGTCACGTGGTCGCTCCTCCCAGTCAGATCATGCCTCGCTCTCACTTCGAAGTCAGAGTGGGTTGGGAGCGCTCTGAGACAGAGGCTGACACTCTGGAAGAACCAACCGAAGGTAGTCCGAGCGCTCAAACTCTACCAACCGAAGGCACAGCCAATTTTCAGAGCTCTACAGAGCACTTGAAAACGCCCAACCGAATACGCCATAAAGCTTTGGCTAGATGATTGTATTACAGGCGAAGAGAGCACTTCCGCTTGCACACCTGGACTTATCTCTTGCTTTATAGTCTCCAAGCGAGCCTGCTTAGCCTTCAATGCATCTTCTATCTTATATTCAGCTTTCAATTTTGCCAGAATAATCTTGCGCACATAAACGCCAGCTTCTTCCATTTGTGCTAAGTGACCGATGTCAACCACGTCTTCTATCTCGCCTTCAATTCCTTGGAGAAAATTTAACTGGTCTGTCAAAACATGGTGAATATTCCGCAACTCACTTATGCGTGGGCTTTGCAGATGCAGGAGACTTTCGACGCTCGCGATGACTTCCATGACGGTCTTTCAAACGTGACTACGCCTTTCCATTCGGGCCACTATAATCTGGTTCAGTGTCGTGAAACGTTCAAAATCACTAGCCGGCCACGCCAAAAGGCGAAGTAGGCGTTATCGTAGAGTTTCCTAAAATTAACTAGAAGGAACACTGACACTGCGATCGTTCAGTGACATGACGATAGTTATAGTGCGAGAACGAAAGGACCACTCTCACGTTATAACTATCGTCATGTCATACCAACTAGCCAAAACTGCGACACTTCTACATTCAGTGACCATGAGGATTATGGTTATGACATAGATTCGCGTAGTCTTCGTGCTTGTGAGCGGCGAACAAATTCGTGGCTTCGTTCATCCTTGCATTTTTGTTTTGTTTCGAAGGAAAGAACAAAACTTTTTCCAGTTCAATTCGAAGTGGAAAAACTAAAATATTTAGGTTGTGGAGCGTAACTGCCGAACATTTCCCAATTGATATTTTGTCACAAAGCAGCTTCAATCCACGCGAAGCTAGAACGAACGTAAAGTACGAATAATAGGCAAATCCATGCCATACCCACAACTCCCATGCTCGCTGAAACGCTATGCGTTGCCGCATCCATAGATACTAGCGCCATAGTTCCCTCTAACGTATATTTAGGAAACTATGTGGGTGTCACCATGCTATCTGTCACAAACCATCACATGATGAAGCTCCTGGCATCGTCCACATGTCACGCTCCACGATGACGGTCACGGGCAGGTTTAGGCCTCGCACACGAGACTCACCAAACAGTGGTTTCAACAAACGTCCAGCAGGCTGCAGATGCGGTCGAGAAATCGTTAAAGTCCGCTCTCTCTCTCTCTTTCTTAAGGCCCTTTCTCTCTGGTTTCGTTACTCAAAAAAAAAGGCATGAGCCGCCGTCCCCATGGTTAAGCCCACAGTCGACCTCTTCTTTATTTCCTGTTCTTGTTTTTGTTGACCTTCTCTTGTTGCTTACGCCCACTGTGGGAGATTAAGACTCTGATCGAATTTTAACGCCGATTATGATAGTCTTTCATCGTCGTTTGTGGAATATTCAACACCCTTAGGGTCCTACATGCTGCAGGGAATGAAGCCAGGCGGTCAGTAAAAAGAGCAAGAAGTACCTTATTTTATTTGCATTCAGAGATTAACAAGGACACAGGGAAAAGAGAGAGCAAGCTGGCGAACTGCCACCTACAAGGGCACTACACCTGCCTACTCTTCAAGAGAAGAGAAGAGATAGAGGAAAGGAAGTTAGGAAGAGGGGAGGAGGAAAGACCTGCATTTCATCGCTGTTTTCCGCCAATGTTAGTGGAGCCAAACTGGCATTGCCTACATACCGCATTTTGAGCTTGCCACTACTACTGCCTCATCAAAAAAATTGCTCTCAAAACATTGTGGCGAATTCCCTGCTCAGGCCCTTCTTCCTTTGTATCTCATTGTTCATTCAGCAGTTTTGTTGGGGGAAACACCGCCGCACACTGGATAGGTCTCCTCGATTGGATTACACTTTCTGGACGTAGTTCACGAAAGTGTAGTGCCAGCGCCTCGCAAGTTTGTCACGTGTTAGCCAGCACGTCCGAAACTAATGGTTTTGGTGAAGTGGTCAAATCAAGGGCAAAACTGCCACCACTTGTAAACCTTGCACTACATGCACGAGCACAAACTCGCGAGAAAGCTAGTGCTGAAATGCCGATGAACTCGTGCAGCACGACGTCACATTGAGTGCAGAACTTCTCGTGTCTCGAGCTGCACTCTCAAAATGGAGGGCCTAATTGCAGCACTCTTCAACTAGTGCAGAAAATATGGCCATAACAAGGACACCTTATTCTTCGTCCTTCTATACGTTTCTTGTTGGAGTAGCTGAAATACCCTTTCTTGCATGCTTCGCCTCTTCCTATAGCTTTTCTTGTCATTCAATCCACATAGGTTATAATGCTGGCTGCGCATGTTTTCCGTTTCACAAATGAATATTGCCCCGCCGCGGTGGTCTAGTGGATAAGGTACTCGGCTGCTGAACCGCCAGTCGCGAGATAGAATCCCGGCTGCAGCGGCTGCATTTCCGATGGAGGCGGAAATGTTGTAGGCCCATAGGCTCAGACTTGCATGCACGTTAAAGATTCCCAGGGGGTCAAAATTTCTCGAGCCCTCCACCACGGTGTCTCTCATAATAGTATGGTGGTTTCGGGACGTTAAACCCCACATATCAATTAATCAAATGAATATTAGCTGTTCAACAGGCAGCGTGTCCATGTGGTTTTCTTTCACAGAGACATTGATAAAACTTGTACATGCTTCCGTGCCTCCTAAAACTTTGACAAGAAAACGACGACATAAAAACCGTGAAACACAGCAGAAGCTATAATGATAAACAGTACATTCTTCCTACTAAGGCACCAGCCAGAAACCACTTATGCATAATGTCATGAAAACTCATATAGCAATTATTAAAGCCACGTTTAGGTCTGTTAGAAACGAATAATTAATAATTTAATTTTGATAAGGTTTGAAGAAACTCTGAAAAAAAATATGCGAATTTCGTAGAAATATTGGAAGTTAAGAACTATCTATTCAAACTTCATAAATAGGTAAAAAAAACAGCAAAGTGTTTCGTCTCACCTAATAGAATGATTATTTCAGTTCATTTTCACGTACCCTTATAAAGGCAGCTTTCGACATTGCATCGACACTATCGTTTAACTTTTGTGCAAAGTTCAAGCTGATGACATTGTAGAAAGATTGCTTTCAAGCCCTTATCGTTCAGGTTCATTCAGTGGCGCAGTACGTGAAATGTGAAGCACCGAGTGGTTACACTTAGCTGACCGCGTCATACGTAGGACAGGTGAAGATGTAGCTCTTGTGTCCTCTTCACAACGCTTCTCGGGCAGAGGGAACGTTGTACCCCATAAACGCTGAAAATGCCTTACACCTTTCGAAAGTGTCAGCATCGACCTTAGACACGTAAACATTGTCCGGTTATCTCAATTTATATTTTATTCATGTGTTCCTCTGAACTACCTAAGTAAAAACACCTAGGTGCACGCATTTTAATATACTTAACATTGGGTAAACGTATGTTGCACGTTCTTGCCAGGGAGGATAAAACTCTTCATTTAATGAGGCAAAACTTCCTCTCCATGCCGATTACAGCGAAGGGCGTTACGACCGTCATCATTATTGAAGTTTTTCGGCCTTTGTGAAAGGGACGAAAATATTTCAACGCATTCCAAGCAAGGGTGTGCCGTCAAGACGGGTTGATTTCCTTTCGGCTAAACCTGAACCATGGGTCCGGGACTGGTTCGCGCAAAGAAAACACACGAGCCAAGACAGGCCATTGTGAGCTCGACTCAAGAAAGGCCATCGTGTTTGCTGCGAACAAGGCTTTCGAGGCAGACAAGGAGACAGCTGGGTCATTTTCGAGGTCACCAAGGATCTGGAAATCTCAGAACCAGCATGGTATTTGCAGTTCAGGCTACAAGCTAAAGCCAAATTGGTTGTGGCTGCATCCTGCGAGGACAAGCGGAGCCCAGGGATATCTGCAGCTAAGCCAAAGCTTCTAGCAAATAACCGGGAATGGAATGTGGGGGTGAAGAAAAGGATAATGCACTATCTGCTGCAGCCCTTGCCGGAGCCCACCTCGGCGACGAGGGATTAGTTGACTACTCCTCCTTCCCCCCCTTTCTCCATAGGATCGGCTGAATGTGGTGGCATATTTTGACGATATGCTGGCCCACCACTACATTGTCCTACACAAACAGTCAGGCAAGTTTGACACGTGTACTGGCAGCCGGTTTTTCGAACCTCACCCAGCTGCCAGAAGAATCTTGGAAACCAAAATCATCGGACGTGTGCGAATTTTGGTGACGTGTGCAAAAACGTCAATCCAGTGCTTTGGTGACCATATTTGGGCATCGTGTGGACTGTGCCCTCTCCGCATGCATTGTTTGGTGTCTTTCCTCTCCTTCGTGGGTGGAGCACTTAGACCATGGAGCGCCCTATTGGCGGAAGCCGCGGACAATGTGCCCAGGGTTGGAAACGAGGCGCTATATAAGCCGAAGACTTTCGTGTATTTGAAGTTCTACAGTTCAACGGTTCTCATCTACAGGCTTTGACTTCTCGTTCTCCTTTCGAATTCTCAATTACTAACCATGTAAATAAATTGTTGTCGTTTTTTCGAGCGCCTCATCTGGTTTGTTCGACGATGGGTCCTAGGACGGGGGCACGCTACCAAACTGAGACCCGCAGGACCCGGAGTCGCAACAACTGGATGGCAGTGGTGGGATCGCGTCAACCCAACTCGCAACCACTGGATTCAGCGAAGAGATGGCGTCAACCCAGGTAGCAACGACTCGACGACAGCGGTCAGACGCTACGACCCCATAGACTTCGAGAGGCGATACGACGACAACGGCTGGATGCTCCGAGCTCATCGACTTGAGAGGCAGCTTAACGACAGTTCTGCGATGACGCGAGGTCATCAACTGCGAGAGGCAACCGGAAGGCACTGCTGAGATGCACGACACTGGAGGTACGACTGCGAGCCGGTTGAGTGCCGTCTTTCTCTGTTAAATTTTACCAGGCATTTACTAATGTGCGTGTAAACGCTGGTAGGAAGAATAGCTTTTTTGGTGATTGTGTAACTGGCGTCAGGCAAATTGTGAGATAGCTTGATTAAGCTATAGTCTGTGGGTGACGGCAAGGTTAACAGTGACAGAGCTATTTTAGTCATGAGGTTAACAGATAACTTGCGTCGGGCAGATAATTGTGAGATAGCTTGTTTAGGCTATAGTATGTGGGTGACGGCTAGGTTAACGGTGAAAGGGCTGTTTTAGTGATATGGTTAACAGATAACTTGCGTCGGACAGATAATTGTGAGATAGCTTGTTTAAGCTATAATCTGTGGGCTACAGCAAGGTTAACAGTGGCAGAACAGGATTCCGTGTAAGAGCTTAAGGAAGCTTTTGCAGACTAAGTTAACAGGTAACTTGAGGCAAGGCAGAAAACTAGGTATGTCGTTGTTGTCAGGGTTAATTAGCTGCAAGACAGGAATCATTTGTGGAACAGAGAACGGTATCGGAAGCAGTCATGAATCTGAAAGCCCTGCGAAAACCCGTATTGCTAGCGATCGCAGAGGAGTTGAAACTCGATGTGTCAGACTCCCCAAACAGAATAGAACTGATTGAGCGGATCGTCCGGACAATGACAAGCGATGAGGACCTCTCAGTGTATGTCGAGAGCATTCAACAGGCAGAAGCCCGGAGAAAAGAGGAAGAAGCCCGGAGAAAAGAGGAAGAAGCTCAGAGAGAAGAGGCAGAAGCCCAGAGAAGAGAGGCAGAGGCCCAGAGAGAAGAGGCAGAAGCCGAAAGGATACGTATACACGAGGCTAAAATGCTAGCATTAGACGAAGACGTTGCAAGGATGAATCGTATAACTAGGGCACAGCTTCGGAAGCGTTTTTGGTCGTGTATATGTTTAGTATGTGTAGAGCCCGAAAGGTGCGATGTAGTGGCGAGTACGATGCAGTGTGAAATCACCGAGAAAGCCGCTGTTTGCGAGGTACCAACCAATAAAGTTACGCGTCTCTATCAGTGCGACATGCAAAGGGATCCTTCGGCGGAGAAAAAAGAGCAACAGGTCGTTGTTAGTAAAATTGCGCCTAGGGAAAGTACGCGACTCTCCGAAGGTGCGAAGGTAGTGCATGTAGAGAGCGGGACGGTAACTGGTATGCAAACTGTAGCAAGTCCAAAAGGTGTTCCATGTGAGACCGAGGCTGGTTCCAGTCACCCTGGTTGGGTCATTGAACAGATTTGTGAGCTGGAGACCACGCTCAAGCCTCAGCAAGGGAATGACCTTTCGGATGTTGAAAGAGAGAACAACGAAGGTAGTCCTAAATGTAGCGAAGACATAACGCTACTGAAACCCGACAGCACTGCCACCAAGGGCGAGCTACTGTCGAAAGAATTTCCTACATATAGCGTGAAAAAATGTTTCAGAGGGTGAGAAGGTACATTGCGAGGCTGTCGTAGGTGTACAAACGGGCACAAGTTCGGTGGAGGATCGTTTTGAGGAAAAGTCTAATCCCAGCAGCATGAACAGAGATTGTGTGTGGTTATAGACACGCCTCGTGCAGCGGCACGTAAACAATCGGCCAGACGGTAAAAACTACCCGGAAATCGAGCAGGACGCTAATTTCCAAGAGTTCAGATCTGTGGAGGGCCCAGAGTCTGGTTTTGTGAGGCGTAGCGCAGATAAACTAGCCCGTCAGAGCAATGGAGCGGGGAAACCGAAGGGTAAAGGCTGCAGAAAGGGTAGAGCACAGGCACACCTGAACTGTAGGGTTGCCGATGACGCAACCAGGGAAGTTTGTAACAACCAAAGAAAGGTTGTGTGTAAGCGTCACCGCAAAAGAAGGAAGCGAGGACATTCGGCACCACAAAAGGTGGAGGCAGAGAGCACGCCACAGCGGAAACGGAAAGGTTGGCGATCGGGAAATTCTACAAACCGTACTTTGAGGCCTACGGTTAGGCAAAATTGGCGAGAGAGAAGTAGCGGAAAGGGACGCGCGTCCCCAAGAAGGGAGCTGCGGTCAAAAAGAACAGGTTTGCATCGACAACTATGTCGACAGGTTGCTAAAAGAAAGGCTGCTGGTCCTCAATTCAGGGTGGAACCAAACACCACTTGACAATGGCGAATCTTTCCCCCGCACTTCAGGAATCTTCGGTGTCGCAAAAAAAAAGCGGCCAGAATCAGGATTGAGGCGAGATTGTAAGGTTGGGCTAGGAGCTCGCGCTCATTGTGGCCTCTGGCGATCGCGAAAGCTGCAGAGAACACGACCGCCACGTGCAAGGCTGAAAGCGTGAAGGTAAGTGCAAGCTTTTCGCACAATGCGACCCAGAGTTTTTGGAAGTAAATCATTTGATTACTCTTCCAGTTTTGAACCTTTGAAATAAAGTTGTCCTTTGTATGTAAGGTTTGAGAAGAAAACAGACTGGTTTCAAAAGGTTCGTGCCAAACGCGGTATATTGTTGTTTTTGTAAACATTTACAAACAAACGAGCCGTTAGAAGATTTTTAGATGGTACGGAAGCGTACGTTTGGTAGATGTTACAGTGCTCTATAAGTGCGAATAGAGCTAAAGCACCTGAAAGAACCCAGCGCGCTCTTTATCCAAGTGGCTGGCATGATAATGTAACATTAACCAAACAAGACGATTACGCAAGGTTTAGTTCTGTCACCTTGGTTTTGATAGAATGCTTGGGTATCATGTGATAGTTTAGGCGGAGCGTTACGTGTTGCTGAAAGTCGGGGTAGGAGCGACAATTTGACAGTTATAAGATGCAGTCGAATCTAATCTGAAAGATTTAGGTCTGTCAGGGTGTGTCCTACTAGAGACGTGAATAACGGTAACGTTTGAGCCATGGGTTATAGCGACGGCAGAGAGCTCGCGCGAAGACTTAAGTTCTTCTTTGTGCGCAAACAGAACTCATGCGTCGATTCTTCGTTTAAGCTTTCCCTTGTTTTGCAAGTGTCCTGTTTAGGTGGCGGAAAAGCCTAGTGAAGGCAGCTCGGAAAACTAGCTTGCTAGATTACCAGGTGATTTTTATCGAGGTGGAGCATTGTCTTCTCTCGGAGCTACTGCCTTTATTCTCTAAGAATGGCCGCCTTCTGCGTTCAAGCCTCGTTGTGCAACATTATACGTTTGACATACGTTTCAAAAAGAGGAATACTCCATGGCAACGCTGATCTTTTAAGTCACTGTCCCTGACGCGAACAGCATTCTCGAGAATTCTGAAATATTTTCTTCTGGCCTAGACGAGGACCATTGATTAGGTATTGTTGTTGTTTTGTTGCATTTTAGAGTTCGTTGAAGTCATGGTGCGTACATTTAAGACACCCCTATTAAAGGTTTCAGGTGGGTGTGCTTTCAGTACTGTTATTCTGTTTCACTAAAACGTAGGAGAGAAATTCAGAATAACTAGTGTACTTCTTTTCATTAGTTGTAAAAGGATAAATATGCCTGGAGGGTTTTGACGGAATGTTCTGGCGCTTACTAGGTGAGTGGTTGTGTTTCATATGCGTATGTGATGTCTGTTGAGCCAAAATGAAGCAGGTGGTCACTACTTCATCAAGGACAGTTTTCACCAGACCAGACGTCAGCGCTGATCTCTCCGAAATGTGGCTGCAAACCTAAGCCTATCGAGATCTTCACCCCACCGCGCGAGAGACTGTTACGACCGTCATCATTATTGAAGTTTTTCGGCCTTTGTGAACGGGACGAAAATATTTCGACGCATTCCAAGCAAGGGTGTGCCGTCAAGACAAGTTGATTTTCTCTCGACAAAACCTGAACGATGGGTTCGGGACTGGTTCGCGCAAAGAAAACGCATGAGCCAAGAGAAACCATTGTGAGCTCGACTCAAGAAAGGCCATTGTGTTTGCTGCGAGCAAGGCTTTCGAGGCAGACAAGGAGGCAGCTGGGCCATTTTCGAGGTCACCGAGGATCTGGAAATCTCGGAACCAGCATGGTATTTGCAGTTCAGGCTGCAAGCTAAAGCCAAATTGGTTGTGGCTGCATCTTGCGAGGACAAGCGGAGCCCCGGGATATCTGCAGCTAAGCCAAAGCTTCTAGCAAATAACCAGGAATGGAATGTGGGGGTGAAGAAAAGGATAATGCACTATCTGCTGCAGCCCTTGCCGGAGCCCACCTCGGCGACGAGGGATTAGTTGACTACTCCTCCTTCCCCCCCTTTCTCCATAGGATCGGCTAAATGTGGTGGCATATTTTGACGATATGCTGGCCCACCACTACATTGTCCTACACAAACAGTCAGGCAAGTTTGACACGTGTACTGGCAGCCGGTTTTTCGAACCTCACCCAGCTGCCAGAAGAATCTTGGAAACCAAAATCATCGGACGTGTGCGAAACTTGGTGACGTGTGCGAAAATATCGGTGCAGTGCTTTGGTGACCATATTTGGGCATCGTGCGGACTGTGCCCTCTCCGCATGCATTGTGTGGTGTCTTTCCTCACCTTCGTGGGTGGAGCACCTAGACCATGGAGCGCCCTATTGGCGAAAGCCGCGGACAATGTGCCCAGGGTTGGCAACGAGGCGCCATATAAGCCAAAGACTTTCGTGTATTTAAAGTTCTACAGTTCAACGGTTCTCATGTACAGTTTTTGACTTCTCGTTCTCATTTTGAATTCTCAATTACTAACAATGTAAATAAATTGTTGTCGTTTTCACGAACACCTCATCTGATTTGTTCGACGATGGGTCTTAGGACGGGGGCCCGCTACCAAACTGAGACCCGCAGGACCCGGAGTCGCAACAAGGGGCATTTGTGCCATATGAATGTTATCTTCAGGTGTGGTGTAGCATGCATGTCAAAGAGCGTCTTCTTGCAGTGAAGCATGTACTAAACAAGGACGTATGTTCTGTACTATTTAACTACCTAATGTAGCAACAGTGTAGCAGCTATCAACTGAAACTTCGCTTGAAGAAGATGAAGAACAGACCATTAATTACAGTAATAGTTTATTGTACTGAAGGCAACTCTTCAGATGTGCACTTGTTTCTAATTTATTTTCACGCATATTCCGGGACCAGTATTCCACCCGTCACCATGACTGGTGAGGCAAATGCAACATGGGGGGCAGCCAGTGTTATTATCTCGCAAGTAACCAAGCCGGCACTACATAAAAATAGAAAAAATAAGAAGCGTCAAACACATATGTAGCACTCGTGATAGCAAAAATTAGTGAAGTGAGTATAAAATAAGCACAATTTGCAAGCAGTACTAGTCGAGTGTCAAGTTTTAAAAACTTCAACACATTTTAAAGACAAGCGTGATGGCGAGAGACGTGATGTTCGGACTTAGCTGCAGTGTGCCGCCGCAGCGACATCCTATGACTGGCAGAAAATAAACTGTGAAGCAACTTCTCACAACACACAAACATAACGTGAACCATAGCTATAGATTCATGTAGTTAGAGCGTCCTACTACAACGCAAGACTTTCTGGGTTGGCCTCGCAGGGCTTCCGGGCACATACTGTGTGTCCTTGTAAGGACAAGCGTACGCGGTCCTCGCTTGGGGTTTGGGACACTCGTATCTCGCCAAGAGGGCGGCCTCTACTCCTCTCCCTTCAGCCCTTCCTTTATTTAGGATGCACCGTGCTCCCTTTCCCGTAGCTGAAATAAGCACATTTCCCACGATCTCCTCTATAAACACACGACCAGCGCACCGTCGCCACCTCCAACGATGCGGCGTAGCCTCATTCAGATTTTTCATGTGTGCTACCGTCTGCCTTTTCGGCAGGAGCTGGGACAACCATTGTCGCCAAAGCACTAGCCTTCGATATAAAAAAGGCGTTTCGCGACTATACGCTGTGTGCACGCGCTGCGGCATATAAATAGCAGTGGCTTGCATGCGTCGAGGAAAAAAATACTTTTGTGCTTTTATATAACTTGGCGCTCATTTTCGCACCGCGGCGCTTCCATAGAGGATAAAAAACTGCCAAGATTTTGGCGGAAAAAAACGTTACACAGTAGTTATATAGGGCTACAACAATACTGATATAGCGAATAATAGTCACAATAATTTTATGTTCTTAAGGAGTAAAAATAGATCTGCGTCAAATAAGGTTCCTTTGTGTCATTTAATACGATCGACTAAGAAAACTCATGAGTTTTATGCACGGTATGAAGTCATACTCACACTTTTATTCACCTGAAAAAAAGCAAGAATTAGTAATCAAACAACATGAAAAATATTTAATATGCCAAGAAACATCTTACACTAACTTGCTGCTGCCTGTAACAGTCGTTTTCTTCAGTGAGCTGCGTAATTTTTTTTCGATTAAGTAAAGAGTTGATGTGTCTAGGAAAAAACTAATGCAAAGTTCTAATCATAATTCGCCATTTTTCTTAACTTTATTTGACGTGTGGGTCCCTGACACCGAACAATAATTTGTAAGTTGCTTTTCTGACGTTACTTTCACCATATTGTGCATACACAACGCGAACCAGTTAGGTTTCTTAGCGACATGAAGATATATCACCTTCAAATTACGAGTTCCTCACTTCTGACAACCACTATTTACATGTCCTTCCTCTCCATCCGTTTGATGTTAATCTCATGCCTCATTTTTTTTTTTAACGTGAGAATGTTTTGTGTCGGGGTTCACCAAGACATCACTGACATATTTTCGTCATGAATATGGAGTTCATAAAAGGCAGACTAAAAAACACAAGGAAACAAGAAAAGGTCCATCACCACCAATCGAACCTACAAGCTCTCAGCCTGTGACCGTAAGTACCCTGAGCTTCACCGACTACGCAAACGGAAACAGGCACGAGTCTTCACAAAAGTGATTGTGATCACTCAGACTTTCTTTTTCGCATGGTGCTCTTGAGGTGTGGTAGCTTGGGCTAGTTGGTAGGGCATGACGATAGTTATAGCGCGAGAACTTTCGTGCCCTTCTTGTCTCTGTGTCGTCATTTTGTTCTCGCGCTATAACTATCGTCGTGCTCTTGAGGCCGTTCCACGTGCTACCCGCAGAGCCGCAACGCACGTGCCGGGACCCCTGCCGCACGCAAGCGGGAGACAAATAAGCCAATCGCGACACTCTTTTAGCCTCCGCTTGATGGCGGAAGGTGTGCCAGCACGTGCGTTGCGGCTGTGCGGCTTGCGCGTGGAATGGCCCTTAGTTGGAAAGGGGGGGGGGAGCTACGCGGTTTGAAATGGGGCCGCGGTCTGGGAGTGGTGAAGTTCTGTGTCATGACACTAACGAGCGCCGAGAGGTAGCGATTCGGGAGCGACCCCTCACCCCTTCCGCGGCCATTATTTCCCACTTACCTTTCTCCCTGCTTTCGTTGGGGGGAGAGCGTACGGAGCATATTCATGTATGCGCTAAGGTAGGCAGCTTCTACCTCGAACAACCCAAGACAACTTTACGAAATGCTGGTCAAAAGGATGCTCCATGTTCAAGAACGTCAAGTAGACATTGTTGGCGGATTTTCCACCCTTATACTGTGAGCACAACGTTCACAACATTCGTCACACATTATAATCACATGTATATAATCATCATCATTGTCAGTGTTTCGTTCCTTCAAATGATTAGTCAGGCTGCTGTGCTGAATAGAAGGCGTCGAGCCCACCCACTTCGGGTGCCCTGCAGAGCCGTAGAGACTGCCCTCGATCCAAGTTTTAAATGCGAAGCGTTTCTTAGCGAACTTCGACGACTTTGAGTGTATCTATCTTTGAGCTAGCAAAACGGCCGCGAGCGCATCATGAGCATAGCATGTAGTCATGTTGTTACATGACACGCATCTCATGTTTATCATGTCTGCACCAGTACCATACCTTCGTCATTCTTTCACGCACCGTAATACAAAATTTGGTATATGGGACGCTAGCAAAACAGTCGCGAGCGCATCATGAGCGTAGCATGTAGTCTTGTTGTTACATGACACGCACGTCATTATTTTCATGTTAGGGTCTTCCGCTTGAGTTCGCCATGCAATCATGTCATACCATACCAGTTTTGCAACATATCATGTGAACGAAACCACCGCAAGAGCAGCAAGCCCATGAAATGTAAATCATGACAATAATGACATACCTGTCATGATTTTCATGTTATGACCAGTCAAATATGCTCGTCATTAGTCATGTTCTGCCATGCTAAGTTTGGCAACTATACCATCATTCAAACGGCCAGGAAAGCTAAAAGTCGTAGTAGAATAGATAGATAGATAGATAGATAGATAGATAGATAGATAGATAGATAGATAGATAGATAGATAGATAGATAGATAGATAGATAGATAGATAGATAGATAGATAGATAGATAGATAGATAGATAGATAGATAGATAGATAGATAGATAGATAGATAGATAGATAGATAGATAGATAGATAGATAGATAGATAGATAGATAGATAGATAGATAGATAGATAGATAGATAGATAGATAGATAGATAGATAGATAGATAGATAGATAGATACGCTCAAAATCACCGAAGTTCGCTAAGAAATGCTTCGCATTTAAAAATGATATTTCATAGTTGCTGCGTCGTAATCACCGTTGTCCTGTGCTGACCTCGTAGCTTTCTCCCCCTGTCGTTTCTTGAATAAGTACAGGGTCTTGAACCTGGTCTTGCATTTCCTGTCACCAGTCAGATGGTCCCTGTAGGCTCGCACCAATGATCGGCTGGGGGCTCGGCGCTGCCACATCCACGACACCTTTTTTTATTTTTATTTTTTGCGGCTGTAAGCAAACGTTCGATCTGTGGCCTAGTCATCCGCACGCGTAACACGTTTCATATTGCTTCTTCTACAGTACGCAGCGGTACTCACAACTCATGTAGTACACGTAACGTGGTACTAGCGTGCCCTGGAATACAATAATCACGTGAACAGTGCGACCCTGACCCATTTTCTTGGCGTGCAATATGCCGGGGTTCTTCTCGTTCACTAGGCTTTTCTCGGTACCTTCTGAGGTATTGTAGTCCGGTATCCTTCGGATGATTCGCTTCTACGTATTTTCCGGCACCGTTATGTATGGGGTGACTTCGTATGTTCTGTCTCCTATGAAGAAGGCCTTCATCGCAGTGGGTTTTCCTGCTCTTGCGATGTCAGGTGTACTCACTACAATGATGTTCTGCCTGCCAGTCCTTGATACGAATGAAATCCTTCAACACATCTTCGGGCGTCAGCTCAGTTGCTCTCAGCATTCAGTTGCCGATCTGTGAAAATCTGTATCGAGCTTTGTGAAGGCCATCCTTCGGTCGGATAATGACATTGATGTCTTCTTTGGGCAGGTGCAGCTTCTTGGAGGCTGCGCTGATTTTCTGTTTGTTGTCAGGGTCCTCCGTGTCTGCTTATGTGGCGTCCTTTTGCGTGCCAGGGGTAATGTCCGCGTCTGTAGGCCGATGTTTCTTGTTACGTGCATGAATCGTCTTCCAGCCTTGTTTTCCTGGAGTTTGCTTTGCAGAGATGTCATCTCCGTCTTTTTGATAGATATCCGTCGCGTTGAGCTGCGGAGTAAGTCAGGGAGCCTGCACTCCCCTCGGTGAAGCTTGCGCCAACGCCTTCTCTAGAAAGATGCCTTTGACTTGAGCTAAAAAGCTCGTTCCCGGCCTTCTCCAGTTCTTTCTTCCTCCGCTCCATCAAATAGTGTCGGCTGCGAGCGATCGCTGCGGCGACCGCTTTAAACCTTGCAGCCTCTGAGAGTATTGTAAGGTGTACTGCCGTCTCAGAGGCTACACGGTCGTGTTTTTGCGATGGCGTCACTTTCAAATCCAGCAGAAGTAGTGGATGGATGGATGGATGGATGGATGGATGGATGGATGGATGGATGGATGGATGGATGGATGGATGGATGGATGGATGGATGGATGGATGGATGGATGGATGGATGGATGGATGGATGGATGGATGGATGGATGGATCCGGCTGTGCTTTAAATCAGGTGGTGGCTCAATCCACCTAGCCATAAAAGTAAGTACTATCACTGTGTGTTTAAGGATTGAATTTCACTCGCACCTCGATTGCACCCACCACTCAGCCTCCTCCTGGTTATTTCTACCCGTTTAAAGTCTATTTTGCTTTCACTGTCCCTAAACCCTAATGCTATGAAAAATTCTCTGCCATTATTTTCGACTATACGACGGAGCCCTTTACTGAACATTATCAGATCTTAAGCCTCTTCCTGCTCCTTTCCACACGCACTACACACCGTGTCTGTGCCTTCATATTCTGCTCGGTGGGTCTTGGCCCGAAATACTCCCGTTCCAGCCTTGAAGAGCAGAGAACCACCCCGAGAAATATTGTAGATGTTTTCCCTCACAATTTCCTGCTTAAAGGTTCGGTAGGTCTCTAGTGATGATTTCGTAGGCATTCCCATATTCCACATGTCCCTCTCTGTTTCCTTCAAGTTCTTCTAAACCGATGTTTCCTTTTGGCTTGGTATTCTGCTGTTGTCTAAATACTTGCTAGAAAATTTTCGAGCTCGCTTCCTCTATTTAGTATCAACATTCTTCATGTACAAGTAGCTGAAAACTCTTCTAGCCCTATTCTCCTGTCCCATTTTTTTCAATCGCTCCTCACATTCCATATTGCTGCTAGCTTCCCAGCATTAAAACGATGTCCATCCCATGTCACCCTGTACCCCCTGATTTGTGGTATTCCCGTTTGCTCCCAAAACAGGTGTACCTATGTCAGGTTGTTTAATTTTCAATCTTGCTTGAACTTAAAAATTCATGCACAAGACCACACTGCCGAACGTCAAACCCGGGACCATGACACCTTTCCCATTCTCTCTCACAACTTCATACCTATTGTAGTTCAGCAGTGCCATATTTTTCACTACAGCCGCACTCCTGGTGCCCTTAGTCATTACGTATCTTTCGTGCTTCCTTAGATACTCAGCCCCGTTATTTATGCATAGGCCAAAACATTTGTATTTATGCACTCTTTCTAGCGTGACTTCCTGTATTCTATGCTCACTGCCTTTGTTATCTTTAAAAATCATGATTGCTGATTTTTTATGTTGAACTTCAATTTTAACCTATCTACCTCATTACCACAGATGTCTATCAATCCCTGCAGATCTTCCTTGTTGTCGGATATTAATACTATATCATCTGCATACATCAATGCTTGTAATGACTGTTCAATGTGTTTTCCTTGCTTGGCAAAAGAGAGGCTGAAGCCGAGTCGACTCACCCCTAATTTGGATTCTAGTCCCTGTAGATACAGCATAAATAACAAAGGTGACAAGGAACATCCCTGTCAAAGCCCGCGTTGTATCTCCACAGGTTCAGATACGGGTTCTTTCCATTTAATAACTACCTTCTTACTTTTATAGATATCCTTTAGAAGATTACTTATTCCATATTCCACATCTACTGTGTCCAGTATTTCACACAAATCTTCTGAATCACACTATCGTAAGCTTCCTTGATATCTAGAAATGCCAGCCACAGAGGCCTGTGTTCTTTTTCCGCTATTTCAATACACTGCATCAATGTAACAGATTGTTCTCCAACCTCCTTCGCTTACGGAACGCACTTGTAGTTTTCCCAGCACCCCCTCGATTTCCACCCATGTCTGTAGTCTTTACTATCTGCATCACCAGCCTGTAAACTACTGATGTCACTGTTATGGAACGGTAGTTGTTTTTATCGGCTTTGTCCTCTTTTTCTTTATGGATCATGCTCATCCTGCTTAGTTTCCACCTATTGGGAGCTTCATCATCCATATTTGTTTTGCTCGGTGCCTCTCTTAATGTTTGCTTAGAGTTTGATTTTAGTTTCTTTATTAGCATGATTGGGATGCCGTCAGGGTCTGTTGATGTGCTATTAGGAACCCTTTTTTCTGCCTTTTCCCACTCTCGTTGCCCCAGTGAATCCACTGAGATAATTGGTCCATCCTCATCTGGTATGGTGCATGCAGCGCTTTCTTGGGGTTTAAATTTTGCAATCATTACTGTTTTTATCTATTTCATTGCCTCATCCCCTTCTAGTCTGACCTCTTAAACTGTAGTTATAAACCTCTGTTTAATGCTAGTCTTATTACTCAGAGAATTTTGATGGTCCCTACACTTTTCAGCTGCCTTTCTATCCTTTTTGTTTACTTCCCCCATTCATTGGCCCCCTTTCTTCTAATCTTTTCACTGATCAAATCAGACGCTTCCCTTCTGCAACTCAAAAAGTTATCCAGTTTTCTTTTGAAATCTTCTTCCGGTTCACTCCTCTGTTTAGCATACTGTGTTCCCTGGAGGCTTCCTGACGTCTTACTAAGGCTCTGTTAAGTTCCTCATCCCACCAACTCTTGGGTTTGTGTCTGCTTTTCCCAGTTGATTTGACTCGTACCTTAGCAAGCTCTAACTCAATCGGGTTAGACTTGTGTACGTCTATTCTGTTTTAGTATCCTCGGTGATTATTTTCTCAATCTCTTTAGATGCTATTTCTTTCTATTTGCCTTTTTGAATAAATATTACCATGTGGTTACTCGTAATACCGCTTTTCCAATTACATTTCTTTTCGAAAACTCAGTTTGATACGTTTGTGATCACTACCTGAGCTTGTAGACCCATATTCATCTATGCTCATCACCCTTAGCCGATCATACATCCTATGTGACATTATTCTTTGATTTATCGTCGACTGCAGCTTTCGCACTTCTCATGTTATCTGCCCTTCGCATTTCTCGGTGCTGTTGCAAATGCTGCCTTCCACATGCAGATTGTGTCTTTCACAGATATCCACTAGCATTCTGCCTGTTGGGTCAGTATATCTATTCATATCTTCTATGTGCGCATTCATATCTCCTGACATAATTACCTCGCACTCTTCTACTAGTACGTCAATGTCATTTTCTATACACTGCACCAATTGTTGGTTTTCCTCTCTGGCTTTTGCTCCTGTCCACAAGTGAACAAAACCCAGAAGCGTCATTTCCTCTGGCACTTTCACTTTTAGCCATAAATGTTGCTGGCACTCCTGCTTGATCCTTTGCCAGTCTGTACTTTTATGAATAAATTCCCCGATACCACCCCCTTTATGCTGCATTCTGTTCTATTACAATATTCCCATGCGTAGTCCGGATTGTTAGGTGGTTGCTCCATGTCCCTAAGATGTGTTTCTACAAACCCATATACCATCAGCCTCTCCTCCCTAAGCTGTTCTTCTATCTCTTCCCACTTCAGCCTATTGTGTTCCCAGCACGGTTTTCGAAAGCACTTCTCACGCGAGACTCAATTGGCCGAGTTTACCCACGACCTACTAAAAAGCATGGATGATAACCTTCAGATCGATGCAATATTCCTTGACTTTTCTAAAGGTTTTGGTCGCGTACCACATAATCTATTACTTAGCAAAATTCATGCACTTGGCATTGCCCCGAATGTTGTATCCTGGGTTGAACCCATCCTCTCAATCCGTAAACAATTCACCTCTGCTAATAATAACTCCTCTTTAACTAGCGTATCATCAGGCGTACCTCAGGGCGCGGGCTTACCACCCCTTCTATTTTAATATTCGTAAACGCCCTACCCACAAACATTCAAACAAAACTACGACTGTTCGCGCACGACTGTGTCATATACTCCCCCATTCACAACATTGAAACCAGCACTAAACTACAACAACACCTTGACACAGCTGCGCTGTGGTGCCAAGACTCATCAATGCCGATAAACCTAACCAAACGCAAATCGATGTCATTTTCCCGTAAACGCGCCACGGTTCATCATACCTACTTTATCAATTAGCTTCCTCTCGATTCAGCTTCATCGTACAGGTATCTTGGTGTGCACATGTACCCAACTCTTTTATTTGCACCACACGTGCAGTCCATCTATCTGCTCAGACGCTCTGCGCACGCTTGAATTTCTGCACCGTAATTTAAAATCAGCATCTCCTGACCTTAAAAAACTAGCATACTTAACATACGTACGCCCAAAGCTCGAATACGCATCGTTTATTTGGAATCTATCCCAGGCATACCTCGCTAACGAACTATAATCAGTCCAAAACCGCGCTTCCCACCTTATAACCTCACAGTTCTCCAGAGAAATCAGCCTCACCGCCATAAAACAATCAATATAAATACAATCTCTCGCGTCACGCCGCCTCATCTCACGCCTATGCCTCCTGCGTGGTTTCTTTTTCCGCCCGAAATCAAGACACGAACTTTTACAGCCTTCTAACAGAACTTCTTCTCGCATCAACCATTCCATCCCCATTGCACCAATCAACGGCCGTACATCTGCAATGAACGGCTCCTTTTTTCCCAAGCAATTATACTTTGGAATCGCCTCCCCGACTCCATAGTGGCCACACCTGACCACACATCATTCCGCGCAAAATTGGAATCCCACTTTGATTTCACCCAATACCTCATGGCTGTAGATATATCCCACCAGCGTACTGTATGTACAACTTTTTTGTCATATTGTTTGCGTTCATTTTCCCAGTCGAAAGTTTTTTTGTTCATTGTTTGATTAGTTTTTGTTGTTATTCTGGACCAAACTTCCATATGCGTATTCAGAACTGTATTGTTTATGATAAGTTGATCACATTGAATTTTACACCCTCACAGCGTATTTGTTGTCCCCCTTATCTAATACCCTCGGGCCTTTAAAGATGCAATAAATGAAATGAAATGAAATTTGTGCAACCCTGCACGTTAATATACCCTACGTCTAAATTGCCTCAGCCGTTGTGGCTACATCGATTTCTGCCCCAGAATCTACGCGTCTTAGATATTGGTGCCACTTTGCAATCACATCAGTTTATGCCACCTGTCAAAAAGTTCCCCTGTTTTTTTTTGTTACTAGCTATCCAGGACCCCGAAATGCTCGTGTCCTCCCCCCTCCCAAAAAAAGCTACTGCGCGTCCTGCAAGTCGCCGACCCACCTCATGACCTAGCCACCCACCGAAGTGAATTATGTCTTGTTGAAAACCACCCCACCTATGCATCTCTCTGTTTATTTCCACCACCTCAAAGCATTTATCCCGACTAATCTGCCACATCTCCTGCTTTGCGTTGACAACCGCTCTTTGCACGTTGCCGTCACGCACCAGTACCTCCAGTATCGTGCATATCACTACCTGTACTTGAGGAGAAATGGCGTGCATGTCATCGACCCCTTTCGCTAGTGTGGTCGCTAGTCTTGCGTATCTTCATTTAAGACATCGTTTGAACCACCTGCAATTATCACGAGGTTCGGTCCATCAGCTGCAGTTTTGAGTTTTGCGCTTGCTTGCCTCATGACTGCTTCCAGCTTGCGTCCGGGGAACGTCCCTACTGCCACCCTCTTGTCACCTCTTACCCTCTCTTTGATTGCTTCTGCGCATCGATTTACAATCAAATCCCAGGTGATTATCACGTGCTGTGACTTTTCAGCTGAAGTATCCTTCACCTGAGGGTTACTTGCACCTGTGACGCCGGTCGCTTTGTTCTCTCCCAACCACACCACTACTTCGCTGAAGCTGGGTCTTGCGACCATTGAACCGGCTGAACGTGTTTTTACCGAACTTGCTTGCTCTTTCTACTCCGCCATTCTGGTTGCCGGTGCCCTACCGTTTTCTCCGTCGGCCGCTTCCTTGTTCACATTCGCTGGTGCCTCCTCGGCGCACCTGAGCTTTTCTCCCAAAGCTCTCGTTTTTTTCTCTGTCGCCAACGCAGTCTCCAGCTTGGCGATTCTCATCAGCAGTTCACTCTGGGCAACCATCATTTTGCCCATTCTTTCCTCAACCTCACAATGCCTAGACTTGGCGTTAGCTTCCTCTGCATTCTCGGCTGCATTTGTGTCCATTTTTTAACCCACCCCGCATTCTGATTATTTTACAGCCTTTTTAATTATGTATTTTTGACACCAATGGTCCTTATGATTTGCCCCACTTGACAATTACAAAACACGGCATACGAAGAACCCTGCCCTAAGAGAAAAGTCCAAGCTCTTCTGCAAAAACCCAAACATGCACACCCAAACAAGATATACCTGGTGACTGACCCCCGAAAAGCCGCGCAATGTAATAAGTGCTATAAAGGTTTAAACTGCTGCCTTAGTATTATAAAAGCATGCTAGAAACATGCAAAAACACTTATCTGCGCAGTCGATCAGGAGAGCTCAAAAACACGTCCGTACACCATGCCAGTTTGAACTGAAGTGTCGACTTCGAGTGCTCCTTGTGGAGAAACTACTGAACTGCAAGGAACCTCTCGTCCCCATGGGAAAGCATGTGATGTCACAAGCATCTTTCTAGAGGAGGCGTCACTTAAGCTTAGGCCACGGTTGCGTTGGGAGCAATGGCGTCACCTTGTCGTGCGTTAGGGTTAGCACTGGCGTCGGCGTGGCACAAACAGAAAGTAGGTGTAGCGACCAAGAATTGGCTCATCTGAATAAACTGTAGCTTTCGTAAGGATCGCTGACCTTCCCAGATCGCTGAGGATAATTTCTCTTTCCAACGGTGCGTAGTTTTGCTGCAATCCTTGAAGTTGGCGGAGCTCCTTTGCAGTCCATCTGCTTGCTCCGACCCCCTAGCAGCGAATCCTCGCATCGAGATTTTTTTTTTGCATTGAAGAAACATTTTTTTGCAGTTGTACGCACAGCATGGAAATATCCCCACTATTTCGTCTGCTTTTATTGTATAGCACATGCTCTTCCGATTGCAATAATATTTTTCGGTGTTGTTCAGGAGTATCTGTTTTCTTATCTATGTAAAAGTTTTCAGTATGCACATATGAGCTAAGATATTTAATATTTTACAAAACACGCAGATACAGCTTCGATAAGTGCTTTTGATTTATGTTCTTGACAAAAATATCCACAGAATAGTCCTCAAATGGCAGCCTAGCGTAAATCATGCTCATGTTGTGTTAAATTGTTTGTACTTACATGCCCGGGACAATCGCTGAACACGCTTGCCTCGAAAACGCCTTCTCCTGGTTTGCTTTTCTCAGGGGGTGCACTGATGAAAAGTGAACTGATTAGATCCTAATATATGACTCAATTGCGCCCATGTATATATATATATATATATATATATATATATATATATATATATATATATATATATATATATATATTTTCAGGAAACCACTAAAGGCCCTCATGGGAAGGTATTACAAGGGGGGTAGGGGTAGAAAAATTAATGTAATGGATGCACATCAGGCATGGCAAAAATTTGCAAAAAAACATAACTTATGTTTAATGAAAAAAGCAACAGAATAACCTACGTCTGTTGGAAATGGGAAAAAAATGAATAACTAAAAACGCAACGAAATAAAACAGAATTACTCAATGATAGACCACAAAAATGAAATGAGTTATTGAAAACAGCACAAAACGCTAAACGTCGTTATCATTTTTAAAAGTTCAATATATTTCAAAATGTACCGTGTTTTATTGCAGTAGTTCGCGGCAGCTGGTTCCATTCAATGATGGTTTTTGGTATGAACAAATAAGCGAATGATGAGGTAAGCCATGTGATGCGTTTGGCCTTCAGAGGGTGATCGCGGTGAGAAAATATTGCTAAAGATGACCAAAAAATCGTTATGAAGCAATAGATGATGAAATATTTTATGAAAAGGAGATAAGTGGGAAACTTTTCAACGATGGGAATGGTTAACAACACTACCACAAGCTTTTAACGCAGTAGCGCTAGTGAAACGAGAGTAGTAAGAACATATGAAACGAGCAGCACGGTTCTGCACGGATTCTATGTTATCAATGATGTATACATGATCCGGATCCCTTATGGCTGAAGCGTACTCAATTTTCGGGCGGATACGGGTAGTATATGCCAATTTTCTCACATGCGTAGGAGCATGAAGCAGATTACGTTTTAAATAGCCACTCGCCACCCCGCGTTTAAAGACGAGGGGTGATTGTCCCCTCTCCTTCATACACACGAAGCATCCTCCTCGCCCTTTAGTTCTTGAATACACGTGAACAATATCAGCACTAAGAGCTATAGCCTATCAAGATTTCATACTTCTCGGCTGCACGCTGTTATCGCCGCTTACGCAGTAGTAAACACAAACATTCAAGTTTGATCGGTTGATTGTGCTCAATATTCATGCGAGACAAAACAGAACGAATATGCGGCTGCATGGCAAAGCATGATATGTGTGGTTTAACGTCCCAAAACTACCATATGAATATGAGAGACACCGTAGTCGAGGACTCTGAAAATTTTGACCATTTGGGGTTCTTTAACGTGCACCCAAATCTGAGCACACAGGCCTACGACATTTCTGCCTCCATTGAAAATGCAGCCGCCGCCGCCGGGATTCGATCCCGCGATGCATCGCAAAGCAGTGCAGGAGACAAATCAAATGTGATATTTTTCGTATATAAACGAATTGACGGCGTGTACGCTGTGGACGTCACGGGAACTTCTGTCGACGTTACAGTAGTGCAACAAGAAGGACGAGAATTATTAGGAAAGAATATTGCGTTTTTTTGTATTTTGGGAGCCTGGTGAGGAGCCCTTTAACATCCCGAGGGAGCGGTTAGCAGCTGTAAGCATGTGATCGATGTGATGGTTCCAGGAGAGATCGGAGGGAGGTGACGTCCTAGATATTTTTAAGACGTGACTGAGTCTACGAGTGTGTGATCAAGTGTTTGTATGGTCGTGAGGCGGCTACAATTTCGGTTAAAGGAGACGAGTTTAGTGTTGGACTGATTTAGCTTCATTTTCTGTGATGGGCACCATGAATTGGTAGATTCGAGGTCAGACTGCTGGGCTTTGTGGCCCTCGTCACTTCTGATGGCACGATACAAAACGCAGTCGTCAGCGAATAATCTAATGTGAGAAGAAATGTCATTCGGTAAATCATTGATAAATATAAGAAAGAGCAGAGGGCCTAGTACGCTCTTTTGTAATACGCCGCATGTGACCTGTGCTTTTGAAAAGTTAGAACCGTTCGCTGAGATGAATTGAATGCGAGAGGAGCGAAAGTCTTTTATACGTGCTGCAACCAGAGAGTCAATATTGAGATGCGTTAACTTGAGTTGTAACCAGTGGTGAGGGACATGATCAAATACCTTCGAGAAGTCAAGAAATAAGGCGTCAAGCTGAAACCCGATGTCCATAAAGGCAAGTAGGTCGTTAGTAAATCCTGCAAGCTGAGTCTCGCGAGAGAATTCCTTACGAAAACCATGCCGCTGTTTCAAAATGCTGTTGTGATCTTAGAAATAGCTTACGATCTGTGACTGAATAACATGTTCGACGAGCTTTGAGAAAGTGCAAGTCAAAGAAATTCGTCTGTTGTTAAGGGGATCGGAGTGAGTGCCAGAATTGAAGATGGGTATAACTTTAGCTTTGCGCCCGTCGTGAGGGCTGGAACCACATATGACTGCGAAATAAGTGCGCAAATTCCTGGACGAATGCTACAAGATAAATTTTTGAGAAGTATCTTATTAAAGCCAAAAATATTCATAGATGTATATTCTTTTAAGGTGGCAAATAAGGAAGCATTAATTATAATGAAGTAACTCATATGAACTGTCGTGATGTGAAAGGTCGAGATATTGCAGTACTACGTCGTTAAACCCCAGTCAAAACATGCACATTAAAGAAACTGTGATTGCTAAAATTGCAAACTGAGCTAGTCCAGCTGCAGAATCGTTTAGCTGCACAACATTATAAATATTGTTCAGCTAAGAACAAACTTCAGGTTATACAGGTATACGACAGCGACTGTCGTATACCTCATCAAAGGTCAATCATCACGATCATCAAAGGTCAATGGCGAAGCCACCAACGCTTCTATAAAACATGCCAGCGAATAACATTAGTCGTCTGCAGTAGATCTTTAGTAACCGGGTCATTTCCTTCTAGACACTTTATTTGCATTCAACTTACTTTGTTAGCGCGCACTAGCACTAAGTGCGTGCTTCCAAAGGTTTTTACCCTAAATTTTAACGATGACAGCATGACGTTCTTTAGTTACCAAATCCTAAATATATGTTTTTGTTTATATATACGGCCGTCTCAAGTGTTGTACGGCCGTCTCAATGTCCTTTCTTGTAGCAGCTCACAACAACAGATCATATAGCACCAAACAGCATAAAAAGGAAAAGCATGTAATGACTAGCAGCTCTTTATTTTTCTGTTTTTTGTTTTTATTTTACATTTTTTTTACCAAGCGTCACTGAAATTCGAAGGATTGATTCGTATTATGAATCGTGCTATCATATTCTTTATATTAACAACCATGCCAAATTAAAATCACCGTATTGCTTGAGTGGTTGTCGAGAAGGATGGGCGACCATTACGCCTAAAACCGACACTATAAAAGACTGCGGAAAATTCTTTCGATACTCCATCATCGTACCTAATATTATCCGCCACAATTACAAGGCCATCTTGGCCCTCAGACTCTGAGATGTCTTCGACAACGTGAAATATAACAGCATCCTTACCAGTCTTAACAGAACGATCTGTGGCTCTAAAGCTTTCGGGTAAATCAGCTCATTCCTTTCGGATCGAACCACTTTCATCTGCACCGATTCTGCTGAAAACGATTCGTATGCATTAGGCACTCACGGTACACCACAGGAAGCGGTCTTCTCACTGCTCCTCTACAGTCTAGTCATGGTGCAACTTCTCGCGCTCCTCAACCAGGTCGAAGGCATACAATACGCCCTATACGTGGATGACATTATTATCCGGACTAATTGGTGCTCCCCTGCATAAATTGAAGACCGCATACAGTGCCAGACGTGAGAGACAGTGGAATTGGGCGTGTTGGTATAACATCATAAAGGTTGCTTACCAGCGCAAACGACAAGGCAGGAGGGGACAGGAGAAGAGGCGAGACATCAGCGCTCTGTCTCGTCTCTTCTCCTGTCCCCTCCTGCCCTGTCGTTTGCGCTGGTAAGCAACCTTTATAGTGTGAGACGCTTATTGTGGATATCTATGCCTCATTATGTGGCCTACAGTGCTCAGCTATCAAATCCTTTCTTCTCTCAGTCTCATCCCCACCGCCGCCGGTTGCCACAAAACTCCGCACATTGGGCCTCCGCATCTCCTCCTCTACGCATCCTGGCTCTACATTGCGCGTCTTCGGCGCACTTGCGAGCAGGTTAGCGGTATGATTCGGCGGGTCACAGCCAAACGTTGCGGCGTTCGCGGTAAACCTTCCCCCCACTTGTCTCACGCATTTGTGGTCAAACGAGTCCTCTACGCTATCATTTGCCTTCGCTTGCGTCGCCACCACGAAAACTAGGACGCACTATTCCGCTCAGTTTACAAGCGAGCGCTGGTCCTCCAATCACCGCTTTGCGGCCTTGGGAGTACACAATTGGTATGCTGAGTTGCGAGAGGCCCATCAAATCAGCCGCCTGTCCCATACCAACGCCTTCTCTATAGAGGAGGCGCTGCCCATACTAAGGTCCCTAGATAAAACCGGTTTCCAAGGTAGCAACACTTCCCCTTTCTTTCTCACTTATGTTCTTGGAGCGCCCCCTAGAAGATTCAGATCTTCCATAAAAAATTGGCAGCATGTCCATGGAGTGAATGATGTAGAGTGGGGCGAAGCATTCGTCAGTCCATTCGTTCTTGCTTCCGTCCGTCCATGCGTCCGTCTGTGTGACCGTCCATGCGTCCATTTGCCCATCCGTGCGTGCGTCTGTTCGTGCGTCCGTCCCTGCGTTCGTCCATGCATCCGCCCCTGTGTCCGCTCATGCGTCCATCGATGCGTCTGTCTGTGTGTCCGTCCGTTCATTAATTCAACACTCCAAGTACCACCATCTCGCATCTTTTCACCATATATTCACCATATAGAAGCACCGCCATCCAGCGGACATTCCAAGGACTAAGCTAGAGGTGGCACACGCACACTTTCTTACGGCTTGCGCTTCGTGTCTACTTCCCACCTTTAATTACCTCGAGTTCATGGTATATATTAGTTCACTGTATTCATGGCACTGCGGCCCAACGCTCGCTAAACCTTTCTAAAACCAAAGAGCTTACGCCCAGCGAGTATAACGTAGCAACCTTTTTCCTCTCAGATAGTGCTCAATGTACATGCCTATGGCTGCTAATGGGAAATAAGAGACAGGAGAATTCGGCTTTTAGTTTCTTACGGCTTGCGCTTCGTATCTACTTCCCTCCTTTAACCACCGCAAGTTCACTGTATACACTAGTTCATTGTATTCATGGCACTGCGGCTCAACGCTCGCTAAACCTTTCTAAAACTAAGGAGGTTACACCCAGCGTGTATAACGTAGCAACCTTTTTCCTGTCAGATAGTGCTCAATGTACACGCCAATGGCTGCTAATGGGAAATGAGAGACAGAAGAATTCGGCTTTTAGTTAACGCGCACGCTGCAAATTTTTTATTGTTCAACAACGCACAGAAGAAATCTCTCACCGGCACCACCTTGAAGGTCAAAATCTAACTCTTGTTACACACTATGACTACGACTACGAGGGACGAATGGGTACCATATTGCCGCAATCAACCTGCAGAGGAGAGCTCGCACAGCCAGAGAAGAAGACGAAGCTCTTGCCCGGTCCTCTTTACGAGCGCCTTTCATTTTTAATTAAAGTGAGCTCTTCTATATCAAACTCCTGCTGTGTCTGCGTCGTGACACTGGTGGAGGTGCTGGGTACATGTCCAGGACACCTTCCAACAGCCCGGGATCTAGTCCACAAAGACTTCCGCTCGTCGAAACACCCGTTCACCGCGCCAGCCGCCGCCTGTTAGGCCTGAGCCCAGAGTTCGGCCCTTGGACGGAAAACATGACCGCGCCGGGAAGCAGTTGCCCCACCATGACGAGCCCAAGCACGACACAGGTGACTGTTTTCACCCCTAAAACTCCTGTGGACTTTATGGCAACTCATATGAGGACGCAGATGACTGGCTTGAGGAGTTAGAGCGCACAGCCAACGTTAACGGGTGGAACGCCGCACAGAAGTTGGGGTACGTGTATTTCCCTCTTCAAGACGGGGCTCGCACGTGGTTCACGAATCGCGTGTGGTCAACGTGGGACGAGTTCCGGCGGAAGTTCCTGGACACCTTCGCAAACACCGAAAGGCGGGAGCATGCACAACGACTCCTTGAATCACGGATTCAAAAGCCCAACGAGTCTGTTGCTATGTTTGTCGAGGACATGGCTCGTCTCTTTCATCGAGCCGATCCCGACATGTCCGAGAACAGAAAGACCAGCCACCTCATGCGTGGTGTTAAAAAGCAGCTGTTTGCTGGTCTCGTACGGAACCCACCTTCAAACGTCGACGAATTTTCGAAGGAGGCGACCGCCATAGAACGCGCACTACAGCTACGGTACCGCCAGTACGACCGTCCAAACAACAGCGGACAAATCAGCGCAACCGCCGTGACCACGGTGACTCCTGACGAGCGTTCTTTGCGTGACCTGATACGCGAAATTGTGCAAGAAGAGGTGAAGAAGCTCGCTGCCACACCGAATGACTGCGCGATTGCGTCGGTCACAGAAGTTGTTCGCCAAGAAATAAGACAAGTGCTTTCACTTCCCGAGCCGAACACTGAAATAGTTAGGCCAACATATGCAGATATTCTCCGTCGACAGCCTAGATCTAACGTGCCGCCACCTCAACAGTACCACCAGCAACAGCCGCCGACAGTGCCTTGGTACTACAGGGAAACGTCGACGCCGATGCGACCCCCACTCCGCAAAACCGACATATGGCGTACCCCTGACTACAGGCCCCTGTGCTTCCATTATGGGGAAGCAGGCCACATCGTGCGGTATTGTCCTCATCGCGTTGCCGGGTATCAAGGATTTCCGTCCACTACCCCTCGGCGCTATTTCAACGGAAGACGCAACGTTGAAACGAGCACGACGATCCCGCGAGACGTTTCTCCTGGGTTCCGGTCACGCTCGCCCTCCCCAGGTCATTTTCCCCGATCTAATAGAGGTAGCACCACGGACATGGCGAGAGGAAGGTCTCCCAGTCCACGCCAAGGAAACTAAAAGCAGCGACTTTAGGGGGGAAGGTTGCGAATTGCCGAAGATTTGAAAATCCCCCATTGCCGCCGCATGAAGTGCCACACATTTCGAATGAACCGACGAAAGACAAGATTGTCACCGCCGACATTACACTTTCAATTGACGGTCACGACGTGACCGCACTGGTCGACACTGGTGCGGACTTTTCAATAATGAGTGGGAATCTGGCCGACCAACTCAAGAAGGTAAAAATGGAATGGACGGGGCCGCAAATTCGAGGAGCTGGAGGCCAGCTGCTGACACCTACCGGAAAGTGCACCGCACGAATCAAGATCGGGGATTCATCATTCGTGGCAACCTTCATTATTCTTTCTGAGTGTTGTAAACAGGCCATCTTGGGTATGGATTTCCTGCGGGAGTACGGTGCCATTATAAATATACCGGACGGTGTACTGACCTTCACAGCGGACCATAGCGCAGCGCTGCAGCGCAAGCCCATGCGCGTGATTGACGACGTGACCATGCCACCGTTGTCATGCCGCCTTGTCTCTGTCACCTGTAACACGCAGCATAGTGGAGAAGGTGTCGCGGAACAAATATCGACGCTTTTATTCTCTCGAGGAATCGCTATTGCCAGAAGTCTCGTCAGTGTAGTGTCTGGGCAAGCAGAGGTCCTGTTGACAAACTTCAGCAACGAGCGTCGACACATTGCAGACGGTACCACAGTTGCATACTTCAAAGAAATTGTAGAATTCCGCGAGTGCTTCGCAGTACAACAGGCAGAGACGCCGGCCGCTTCAACACCACTGCCTGTCGACGTGAGCACAGATTTATCGCCAGCGCAGAGGCAGAGTCTTCTAGATATTCTCGGCCAGTTTGAAGATTGTTTCTCGTCGACCTCGAGAGTAAATCAAACGCCACTGACAAAGCACCGAATTATAACGGAAGAGACGGCAAGACCAATTCGACAAAACCCATACCGCGTGGCACCGAAAGAACGCGAAGCAATTCAAGAACAAGTCCAGAAAATGCTCAATGATGACATCATTCAGCCGTCAAAAAGCCCTTTGGCATCACCGGTAGTGCTAGTTAAGAAGAAAGACGGCAGCTTACGCATCTGTGTGGACTACCGCAAGCTTAACCGCGGGACAAAGAAAGACGTATACCCACTACCGCGTATTGACGATTCACTTGACAGGCTGATGAGGCATGCACGCTTCTTCTCGTCGATGGACCTGAAAAGCGGTTATTGGCAAATCAAGGTCGATGAGCGGGACAGAGAAAAGACTGCTTTTGTTACGCCTGACGGGCTTTACGAGTTTAAAGTCTTGCCCTTCGGATTGTGCTCAGCCCCAGGAACATTTCAGAGATTGATGGATACCGTCCTATCAGGCCTTAAGTGGCAGACGTGTCTGATATACCTCGACGACGTCATTGTTTTCTCACCAACATTCGAGGAACATCTAAGACGGCTGCTATTAGTATTTCGAGCAATACGGTCCACTGGCTTATCGCTGAAACCTGAGAAACGTCATTTCGGTTTCAAGAAACTCCGATTCTTAGGACATGTGGTGAGCCATGAAGGTGTTCGTCCGGACCCCGACAAGATCGACGCCGTCCGAAAATTTCCGGTGCCAACAGAAAAGAAGGCCGTAAGACGTTTTCTTGGCCTTTGCGCCTACTACCGCAGATTTATCGCCAATTTCTCGCACATAGCGTCGCCCTTAACACGCATAACGAGAGACGATGTTCCATTTTTATGGGGCAAAGAGGAACAAGCAGCATTTGACGGTCTACGACAGCGCCTGCAGACACCCCCTGTGCTTGCTCACTTTGACGAGGACGCTCCAACCTTGATCCACACTGATGCCAGCAACGTAGGTTTAGGCGCTGTACTCGTCCAGTGGCAAGACTCAGCCGAGAGAGTGATTGCATATGCAAGTAGGACGCTTTCCCGTGCCGAGTCCCATTATTCCACAACGGAAAAGGAATGTCTTGCTGTAGTATGGACAGTTCTGAAGTTTCGCCCATACCTCTACGGCCGTCTCTTCTACGTAGTCAGCGACCACCACTCTCTTTGCTGACTGACCAACTTGAAGGACTCATTTGGTCGGCTAGCGCGCTGGAGCTTACGCCTACAAGAATTCGATATGACGGTCGTCTATAAGTCGGGACGACAGCACTCTGATGCTGATTGCTTATCCAGGTCGCCTATAAAGCAAGATGATGTCTCAGAAGATGATGACATGGCATTTTAGGAGTGGTCGACACGGTCACCATTTCGTCTAAGCAGAAAGAAGACAGTGAGTTGCTCCCTCTTATTAATTTTCTTAACGGCCAGTCTATAAGCGTTCCCAAAATATTTGCAAGGAGCCTGCCATCATTCTGCTTGCGCAGTGGTGTCCTATACAAGAAGAACTTTGCCCCCAGCGGAAATGCCCACTTACTTGTCGTCCCGACATCCATTCGCGATGAGATCCTGAGCGCTTGCCACGATGAGCCAACCTCCGGCCACCTCGGATACACGCGCACATTGGCCAGAATCCAACAAAAGTACTACTGGCCGAAGCTTCCAGGCACTGTAAAGCATTACGTCCGCACGTGTCTCGATTGTCAACGACGAAAATCGCGACCTTTAAAACCAGCCGGATTGTTGCAACCAGTTCAAGTGCCCACCATGCCTTTTGCACAAATCGGAATGAATCTCCTTGGACCATTTCCGACTTCGCATACTGGAAATAAGTGGGTAATTGTCGCTACGGACTATCTTACTCGCTACGCAGAAACAAAGGCTTTATCAAGTGGAACCGCAGTAAAAGCGGCACGATTTTTCATTGAAAATATCGTTCTGAGGCATGGTGCTCCTAGAATTATAATAACGGACAGAGGTACCGCTTTCACGGCCATGCTCCTCAAGTCAGTGCTTGAGTTGAGTGGAACAGCGCATCGAAAAACTACCTCCTACCACCCACAAACCAACGGCTTAACAGAACGCCTCAACAAGACAATTGCTGATATGCTTAGTATGTACATCGACGTGGATCATAAAAATTGGGACGACGTTCTACCATACGTGACGTTTGCTTATAATACGGCGCAGCAGGAAACTACGCGGAGCACGCCATTTAGTCTTCTTTATGGCCGTGAAGTGACGACAATGCTTGATGCCATGCTGCTGCACGACTGCGAGGATACAGACACGGATGTTCAAGCCTTCACCCAACGAGCTGAAGAGGCACGGCAGCTAGCACGCGTGCGAATCGCCCGACAGCAGAGTTATGACGCACAACGTTATAACCTGCGACACCGATACGTCACTTATCAACCAGGCGAGAAAGTGTGGGTCTGGAGCCCTATTCGCCGACGCGGCCTTTGTGAAAAGTTATTGAAGAAGTACTTTGGTCCCTACAATGTTATACGGCGCCTAAGTGACGTGAATTATGAGGTCATCCCTGACAGTTCCTCGCGAGCTCAAAAATCTGAAATCGTACACGTTGTACGGATGAAGCCATATTGCAGTGAGCCAGTTGCGTAATATGTCAACTACATACACCGCGTATTCTGTAGCCGAGCATCGGGTCGATGCTCTTCCTGGAGGGAGGCAAATGCCGCATTCAACCTGCAGAGGAGAGCTTGCACAGCCAGAGAAGAAGACGAAGCTCTTGCCCGGTCCTCTTTACGAGCGCCTTTCATTTTTAATTAAAGTGAGCTCTTCTATATCGAACTCCTGCTGTGTCTGCGTCGTGACAATATTTAGAAGCTTCGCCCCTAAAAAGCAAATGTTACGGTTTAGTTGGTATAGTTAATAGATGTAAATGAAACAAAAGGCAAGGAAATTAGTAGTATAATAAACGGTTACCTATATGAACATAAACAGTACTACACAAGAGCAAGCGGGGTGTGCGTTACTCAACTAGCAACGTTGTAAAGTTCTATATTTTACACAAGGTGAACAATAATGAATAAGGATGCAAGTAAAATCTCTGGAGTGGAATTTTCCGCAATGTCTTGCTAGCAGAAGTGAAGCCAGCTTTTGCCACTGCCAAGACGGCGGAAACATGCTACGTTAGTTCTATTATTAAAAGCTAGTTGTTCCCGGCGAAATGACACACAGAAACGAGTATGGGTGACTGAATCTCCAAAGAATTTTGCCTCCAATTAGAGGCTTACTAAGGAAAATGAGTAACACTAAGACGCACTTGGAGCACGATGTGACCCCAAAAAGTTTGCACATTAAACTCGTTAGGCGTGCGAGGGAAATGCTCCGTTGTTGTGCACACAGGCGACTTTTTGTGGTTGTGTTTGTGTGAGCCATCGAATGTACGTGTTCTTTCAACGTCATCTCATATCCATGTTCATGTAAATGACATCTGTTTTGTCATCATCGTTATTGTATGTCTAACAAGAAAATGTTCTGTTGAGTGTTATTGACGTTTGTGACAATAAATATTTCTGAACACACCGACCACTAGCAGCAGTTGTGCGACAATTCGCGACTGGCGACCAAAAAGCGACTGGTGTTCACACCGTCAGAGGCTGCATGCGAGCGGCCGGAAGTCACTAAACCGGAGAGTCACGTCCGGATCTCGTTATCAGCGAGAACTCTGGACACCGGCGCCGATCAGCTGATCGCCGCGAGCTGAGTGAGCGGAGCAAACCGGTCAAGTTCTGTTTGGCACTGCATAAGTTGTTGCCAGACTGAGAGGGTCAGTGTTGCTAGACTGCCGCCAAATTTGGTAGAGAAATTTCCGCCCCGTCGTTGTGGCTTCCTCGCGAGAGTTTGGTGTCGTCCGCGGTGCATTTTGCGAGTGCATGAGCGATGCTGGCCGTTTTAATTAACAGAATGAACCGCACCTTGCAGACGTTGGGGCAAGTTCTCTTGCTGTGTGCGCTACTGTGCAATTAGGAGTTCGTGTCTCAGAGTAAGGGACTCAACGATGCGTCGTCCACCATGTCTTTCGCAGTGCAATGAACTTTTCATGAGTGTGTGTGCGACGTAATTAACGCAATGAACCGCACGTTAAAAGCGTCGGGGCCCAGTCTCTTGCTATGTGCGCAGCTGTGCAATTAAGATATCGCGTCTCAGTATTAGGGACGCCGGTGAAAACTGAATAGAGTCGCAGCAGGTCATGCGTTACCCCCCCCCCCCCCCCCGTCATTTTTTCCACAGCTGATCGTGCCGCGTCGACCGCGTGCCACGACGTGGGCACTACGCTTCCCCAAGCTGTGTCAGCACAAGACATATTGATACGCAACCGCCGGCACAGCCTGTCTGGAAGAAAGAGAAAGACGACGTTGGTGGCTGGCTGTTGATGAACTGTCGCCATCTTGTTCGCCGAGCACAGTGCATCGTATTTAATTTATTAAATACGTTACCCGTAACATTATTGGTGGAGGTGGACGACTCCCGTACCTCGATGGAGACGCGCAGCGGTCGCAACACCGGGGACTCTTCGGCTACTTCAACTGCCAGTGCCTCATCCCCACCGGTCTCTCGATCCGAGTCTACAACCTAGGTCACCTTGCCACCCCTGCGGGATCCTGGAACTTTCTCCGCTGACGGCACCATCGACGTTGACTCCTGGCTGCACCGGTACGAGCGAGTCAGTGCTACCCACCGCTGGGATCCGACGCTCATGCTGGCCAATGTTGTGTTCTACCTCGACGGCACGCCGCGGACATGGTTCGAAACCAACGAAGCCGAAATCACAAGTTGGGATGTTTTCAAATCGAAGATCCGTGATCTTTTCGGCGATTCATCTGGTCGTCAGCTCGCTGCCAAGAAGACTCTCGCCACTCGCGCCCAGACGTCTACTGAATCGTACGTGTCATACATTCTTGACGTCTTGGCGCTTTGTAGCAAGGTCGATCAGCGCATGTCAGAAGAAGAAAAAGTTAACCATATCCTCAAAGGGATTGCTGACGATGCCTTCAACCTGCTGGTTTTTAATAACGTCACGACCATCGACACGATCCTGACAGAATGCCGCCGTCTAGAACAGGCTAAAGCCCGCCGCGTCACCCACGGCATCACGCGCCTGCCGAACACAGCGGCTACTTCCTCGTGTGATGACTCCGTCCGCCCAGTTCCCCGATGTGACAACCTCACCCGCATCATTCGTCGTGAGGTCGAGGCAGCCCAACCAGTAGCTACTCCATTTCCAACGCCTGACCCTTCACCGACCACTATCTCACTGATACAAGCCGTCGTTCGTCAAGAATTATCGAACGTCGGCCTACACCCCATTCAACCAGTCTACTCTGCGGAGCCGTTTTATCGTCGTCCATCCGCTCCTCGATATGGTTCCAACTACCCTCGACAGCGCAATTTGTCCGAATGGCGTACACTGGACGACAAGCCCATATGCTTCAACTGCCGACGTGTTGGTCATATTGCTCACCACTGCCGCAATCACTGGGCTCCGCCGGCACGCTATGGGCCTCCTACCCAAGCCCCTTCTGACCACCAGTCGTCCTCAACATTTGATTTTGGTTCCCGTATGCCGACCACATCCTCTGATCCTGCCGCACCTCTGACGAGACCTCGCTACGCCCGCTCGCCATCCCCTGCTCGCCGTCAATCTCGTTCGCCCCCACAACGCCGTCCTGCCTCTCCGACCTATTCGCAGCGCCCCCGACCGGAAAACTAGGCAGTGCAGCTTCTGGAGGTGAAGCTGCATTGACGACGACCTCTGCAAGAAATCCTCGTGTGACATTACCGACCACCCGGAATCTGTTGAATGTTACTTTAGACAATGTACCTGTGCGCGCGTTGATCGATACTGGCGCGCATGTGTCCATAATGAGTTGTGCTCTTCGTCGCCGCCTAAAAAAAGTTGTCACACCCGCCTTGAACCGAGCCATTCGAGTCGCCGACGGGGGAACTGCCGCGATTATCGGCATGTGCTCCGCCCGTGTGACTATCGCCGATAGAAGCACTGCTGTTCTTTTCACCGTTATAGAAAACTGTCCTCATGAAGTAATTCTAGGCATGGATTTTCTCACCGCTCACTCGGCTCTTATAGATTGTTCAGCCGGCTGTCTTGACCTTGAAATGCCTCTACTTTCTGATCTGACCAACCCACCCCAAAGTCGCCTTTGCTGCATTGATTTCGCACGCCTTCCGCCTAACTGTGTCACACATATCGACCTCTTCTCTACACCACCTGCACCTGACGGTGAATACATGGTGGCACCAATTCATGCCGTGATGCTTACGCATAGCGTCGCTGTTCCGCACACCATTTTGACAATCGTTGAAAACCGCACATGCCTTCCTATTGTCAATTTCGCCCTCACAGCCCAAATTCTTCCACAAGGTATCTCCCTGGCCGAAATTACTGCTCTACAAGACCATACAGTTGAACCCTTCAGAGTGGATGATTGCTGCACCTCAGACAATGAACCAACTCTATCACGTTCATCGGGCGTCGACGTTGACCACAATTTACCATCAGACCTCGCTCCTGATCAAGCGGAAGCCCTTCGTCACGTCCTGGAGTCCTACAGTGACATTTTCGACTTCGCCGGCACGGCTTTAAGCCGAACGAGTGTGGTTACTCATCGCATCAATACTGGTGACGCGAGTCCCATTCACCGACGTCCATACCGTGTTTCCGCGTCCGAGCGCACCGTCATACAAAGGGAAGTCGAAAAGATGCTTGCAAAAGACATAATAGAACCCTCTTGTAGCCCCTGGGCTTCTCCTGTCGTCCTGATCAGAAAGAAGGATGGAACATGGCGCTTTTGTGTAGATTATAGGCATCTCAACAAAATTACGAAGAAAGATGTTTATCCGTTGCCTAGAATCGACGATGCCTTAGACTGCCTTTACGGTGCTACGTATTTTTCCACTATCGACCTTCGATCTGGCTATTGGCAGATCGCTGTGGATGAGATGGACCGTGAGAAGACCGCATTCGTCACTCCTGACGGACTTTATCACTTCAAAGTTATGCCCTTTGGTCTCTGTGATGCGCCGGCCACATTTGAAAGAATGATGGACTCGTTGCTCCAAGGGTTTAAATGATCAACCTGCTTATGTTATTTAGACGACGTTATCGTTTTCTCGCCCACATTCGACTCCCATCTCAAGCGTTTATCGGCGATTCTTGAAGTTTTTCGCCAAGCCGGACTTCAACTGAACTCGTCGAAATGCCACTTTGCTCGTCGTCAAATAACCGTACTTGGCCACATCGTCGATGCCGCAGGAGTCCGCCCGGATCCCGAGAAAATTCGCGCCGTCACGGACTTTCCTGTTCCGAAGTCAACAAAGGACGTTCGCAGTTTTGTGGGCTTGTGCTCCTACTTTCGCCGGTTTGTTAAGGACTTCGCCATCATTGCACGCCCACTCACAAACCTCCTGAAGAAGGACACCCCGTTTTTCTGGGGCGCTGATCAAGCCTCATCTTTTTCACAGCTCACGACGCTCCTTACAACACCGCCGATTTTAGCCCATTTCGATCCATCAGCTCCAACCGAGGTTCGCACTGACGCTAGTGGGCATGGCATCGGAGCAATGCTAACGCAACATCAACGCGGACATGACCGTGTTATAGCATATGCGAGCCGCCTGCTATCTACAGCCGAGCGCAACTATTCAATCACGGAACGTGAGTGTCTCGCTCTCGTGTGGGCAGTCGCCAAGTTTCGCCCATACTTATACGGGCGTCCATTCCGGGTAGTTACCGAACATCACGCGCTCTGCTGGCTGGCCTCACTCAAGGATCCCACCGGACGCCTCGCTCGTTGGTCCCTACGATTACAAGAATACACGTTCACCGTAACGTACAAAACAGGGCGGTCACACCAAGATTCTGATTGCTTATCACGCTACCCTGTGGAAGAGGCTGCCCATACTGACACCTTTCCAGACCTTCTGTCTGTGATGCAGCTACTCAACCTTGGCCACGAACAACGCCTGGATGCTTCCCTGCGAACCATCATTGGCAAGCTTGAGTCAAGGCCTCGCGACGCATCTCTACAAATGTTCCTGGTAAAAGACGGCATCCTGTATCGCCGTAACCTCGATCCATATGGCCATGACTTGCTCCCCGTCATACCAGCACATCTTCGTGCGACTGTTCTCAACCAACTTCATGACGCTCCTTTGGCGGGCCACTTGGGCGTCTCTCGCACATACGACCGTGTACGTCGTCGTTTCTTTTGGCCTGGTCTTGCCCGCTCTGTTCGACGCTACGTCGCCGCTTGTGAACCCTGCCAGCGCCGCAAAAAGCCATCTTCGCTACCAGCTGGATTCCTTCAGCCGATCGACATTCCCTTTGAACCTTTTTTTCGAGTTGGCCTCGACCTGCTTGGCCCATTCCCGATCTCCAGCTCAGGCAACAAATGGATCGCTGTCGCCACTGACTATGCGACATGGTACGCTATCACACGAGCACTTCCGACGAGTTGCGCAACCGATGTGGCGGACTTTCTGGTGTATGATATTATTTTAGTACACGGAGCTCCACGCCAACTTCTCACTGACCGGGGCCGCACCTTCCTATCAGCTGTCGTTGAAGAAATCCTGCGCTCTTGCTCCGCCAAGCACAAGTTTGCCACTTCGTACCATCCGCAAACGAACGGTCTTACGGAGCGCCTGAACCGCACCATAACCGACATGCTTTCTAAATACGTAGCGGCCGACCACCAGGGCTGGGACGTTCATTTGCCATTTGTGACGTTCGCATATAATTCGTCACGTCACGACACTGCCGGCTATTCACCATTCTATCTTCTATACGGCCGAGAACCCGCCCTAGCGTTTGACACCTTGCTGCCCTCGGTCACGGAGTATGCCGGCGAAGCCATCGCGCGAGCCGACCACGCACGCCAACTCGCCCGCAGCCGCCTGCAGGCTTCACAGGAGCACCAAAGGATTCCCGTCATCGAAACGTGCACTTTTCACCGGGTTCCCTTGTCCTCCTCTGGTCCCCCACTCGGCGTGTAGGGCTTTCTGAAAAACTGCTGTCACGCTACACTGGACCATACCGCGTCGTTCGCCAGGTGACTGACGTTACATACGAGATCGTTCCAGCCGATTCAACGTCATCATCGTCACCTTCAAGTGACATCGTGCACATAGCCCGACTCAAGCCCTATCACCCTCCTTCTACCGCATCCGAGTTGCTCAAGCACCGAGACGGTGCTTCTACCGCCGGGACGTTATGATACGCAACCGCCGGCACAGCCTGTCTGGAAGAAAGAGAAAGACGACGTTGGTGGCTGGTTGTTGATGAACTGTCGCCATCTTGTTCGCCGAGCACAGTGCATCGTATTTAATTTATTAAATACGTTACCCGTAACAATATCGTTCGGGCTTGTGTACATGTGACGAATAAATGTCCCAAGGCTGGCTAATTGGGGTACGTCGGATATGCTACAGCTATATACGCCTGGAAGGCCGCTTTATTGACGCAGTTGGAGCGAATTAAGCACGACTCGCGCGCACCTGTAAATAGGACTCCTCCGACCAGCCACCGTCGCTTTCAGGGCCCCACCCGCAATAATCACAACCGACCATAATTCCAAATAATGAATGCTTATGCGGGGTCCCACTTACAGGTACGCGTGAGTTGCGCCTAATCCGCTCCAACTTCTTCGATAAAGCAGCCTTCCAGGCGTATATAGCTGTAGCATATCCGACCTACCCTGATTAGCCAGCCTTGGCACGTCGCCACGTGTACACGAGTCCAAACGATATGTCTTGTGCTGACACAGCTAGGGTAAGCGTAGCGTCCCCGTCGTGGCACGCGGTCGATGCGGCACGATCAGCTGTGAAAAATCAAGAAGGGGGGGGGGGGGGGCAGCGCGCCGCCTGATGTGACTCTATTCAGTTTTCCCCGTCGTCCCTAACACTGAGCCGTGATCTCTTAATTGCACAGCTGCGCACACAGATATCAAGAGACCGGGCGCCGACTTTTTTAACGTGCGGTTCATTGCGTTATTACGTCGCACACACACTCACCAAAAAGTTCATCGCACTGCGAAATGCACGGCGGACGACGCGTCGTTGATTCCCTTACTCTGAGACATTACCTCTTAATTTCACAGCAGCGCACACAGCAAGAGAACGCGCCCCGAATTCTGGAACACTCGTTTTACGTTCATTTTGGTAATTAAAACAGCCAACGTAGCTCACGCACTCGCAAAATGCACCGCGAGCGACACCACACCATCACGGAGAAGCCACAACTACAGGGGCAAATTTATTCACTAAATTTGGTGGCAGTCTGGCAACAACCACCCCAAAGTCTGGCAACGGATTTATGCAACGCCAAACAGAACCTTGCCGCAAACCGAACGTGCCTCAATTATTGCTTTCATCTGTTTTCGTACAGCGTTCTCAACAGCGTCAAGGAGTTCGATTCAAGCGAAGAACAAGAGATTGTCATGGTGCTAGTGCACTGTGCCATGGTGTCAGTGCTGGCAGCACAGATGCCTCCAAAGAAAAAAATTGGCAGATCCCACATACTGTGGGAATCAATTTCGAAAACGATTTCGACAATCGAGAAAGGTTGATATGTCGCTTTACCACAACGTTACGAGGTGGAGGTAAATGATGCCGTATGACTTCCGCGTCGTGATTATTAAGTTTGGATGTGTCGTTTACCTTCGTCATCTATTCACGTCACGTGATACCAAATTTAGTATAGGTAGAGCTAGCGAAACGGCCGCGAGCGCATCAAGAGTGTGGCATGTAGTCTTGTTGTTACATGACACGCATCTCATGTTTAATATGATTGCACCAGTATCATACCCCCGTCTTCCATTGACGTCCCGTAATATAAATTTGGTATAAGTGAAGCTAGCGAAACGGCCGCCAACGCATGATGAGCGTAGCATGTAAGTGATGTTATCACATGACACGCATCTCATGATTATCATGTTAGCACCAGTCACATACCTTACTTATCCTTTCGCGTACCATAATATCAAATTTGGTAAATGTGACGCTAGCAAAACGACCGCGAGTGCATCATGAGTGTGGCACGTAGTCATGTTGTTACATGACACGCATTTCATTATTTTCATGTTAGGGTATGTCGCATGTGTTCACCATGCAATCATGTCATACCATACCAGTTTTGCAACATGCCATGTGAACGGAACCACCACAAGAGCCGCAGGATTATGAAATGTAAATCATGAAATTCTTTTCATGGTATGGCTAATCCAATATTTTCTTCATACAGTCATGTTATAACTTACCAAGTTTATTATCGATACCATTATAGAAACGGCCAGGAGGTGATTTGATTGATTTGTGGGGTTTAACGTCCCAAAACCACCATATGATTATGAGAGACGCCGTAGTGGAGGGCTCCGGAAATTTCGACCACCTGGGGTTCTTTAACGTGCGCCCAAATCTGAGCACACGGGCCTACAACATTTCGGCCTCCATCGGAAACGCAGCCGCCGCAGCCGGGAATCGAACCCGCGACCTGCGGGTCAGCAGCCGAGTACCTTAGCCACTAGACCACCGCGCCGGGGAAACGGCCAGGAGGTCTAAAATTATAAGCGGATAGATAGATAGATAGATAGACAGATAGATAGATAGATAGATAGATAGATAGATAGATAGATAGATAGATAGATAGATAGATAGATAGATAGATAGATAGATAGATAGATAGATAGATAGATAGATAGATAGATAGATAGATAGATAGATAGATAGATAGATAGATAGATAGATAGATAGATAGATAGATATATAGATAGATAGATAGATAGATAGATAGATAGATAGATAGATAGATAGATAGATAGATAGATAGATAGATAGATAGATAGATAGATAGATAGATAGATAGATAGATAGATAGATAGATAGATAGATAGATAGATAGATAGATAGATAGATAGATAGATAGATAGATAGATAGATACGCTCAAAGTCACTGAAGTTTGCTAAGAAATGCTTCGCATTTAAAACGATTCTGAATACGGGGGAAAGATAGTGCACAATCTATTTTCTCCTCATTTTGACGGTGTTAAGCTTCTTGCAAATGCCGCCACGTAACTTCGACACTTTGCTCGAGCTGCTGCGTCCCACGATCTCCAAGCCGAGTACTCCGTGGTGGTCAAGTGACACAGACCCAGAGGAACGCACTTGTTTGTATCTGGCGGCAAAAGGCCAGTGCAAAGAAGAAAACAAAATAAAATAAAATTGAGCATCGCTGATTGGTTCCAGCAGCTTTGCGACTGCAGTCGCGCGAGTAAAAAATCGGTCAGGAAGCCATTAGTTAAAGCAGTGGCATTGCGACTGTTTTCGACCATTCGCGACTATTTGCAAATGGTCGCGCGACCGCTGCTTGTCGCCGGTGTCCACCAGCCTTTAATCGCTGAACGGTGATACTTTATCATGCTGCTAGTAAGATGGCCGCCACCACCACCATTTTGCCATTGGCACGGCTTCCCTCCTGGGCAATCATTTCCGCTCCAGTAATTTTTTTTTCATCCTCCTTAAATAGAATATGGTCTAGTGGCGCGACCGGCTAGGCTGCTGTGTCAGCTTTCACGTGGATGCCGCCAGGTGGCGCCGCTGCTATTTTTTGCCGAGATTGATGGACATCTTCAGTGATGAGGAAAATAAGTTAGATTTCAGATTCAGTAAGGAAAAATTAGCAGTCATGATTTTTATTGATAATGAAGGTAGTGATCTTAGAAAACAGGAGCTCACTCTTAAGATAACAGATAAATACAAATATCTGGGCGTACGGATAAGCAATGGGGCCGAGTACCTAAGGGAACACGAAAAATACGTGACGATTAAAGGTAACAGGAATGCAGCGGTGATGAAAAACAGGGCACTGTCGAATTATAGGTTCAACGATTTCTCATCCTTTCATGGTCTCTCGGCTCCTTCGACTACGGCGTGTTCCGCCGTGCCCACTCCCCAGCTGTGAATCTACGACGTTGCCACGTTCCTCGTCGCAAGCAGCCAACGACTTCGCTGCTGTGCGTTTGCTTTTTGCCGCTGCCCACGTCTCTGCAGCTCTGAAGCGGTTCCCAGGCAGCCGTCCCTGTTGGGGCCATAGCTGTCCAGGCGTGTTTTTTTCTACCATGAGCCAGGAACACCCATTCACCAGCTCGTCTAAGGTACGTTTTCTCAACCTGAGCGCCAAGGGCGTTCGGCCTATTACCCGCTCTGTTTCGATGGAGCATTTGACTGCCTCCACGACAGTTTCCAACGAACACGAAACGCCGTGGTCGACGGCGAACGCCGACGCGCGTCCCTCGGTAGCAGCGCAGACACCCGAGGCGAATACTGCAAGGCCGGCAACTGATCCTGCTGTCTCCAATTCTTTCTCCCAACAACCTGAAGTCGACACTTCACCCGGAGAAAGGATGGAGGAGGACACTACTCTTTGCGACAACACGGACAACGACGCGGGAGGTTGTTGGAAGGCGGTCCAACACAGGCAACGCGCCCGCCATATGCATGCCGAGGCGCAACCCCCCGAAGATACATCGGGCATTTCTTATGCCCCTCAGCAAACCACACGCAAGCGGAGCCAGAATCAGAATCCGCCTCCGCTTCCTTTACACGATGAAAAGATAATTCTGCGACCCCACGGTGGACTTTGCCTCGATAGTTGGACGCGCCCAGAACTCGCCAACGCTTTATGGAGCACGGCAGGCTTGAGCACCGAAGATCGTCAGAACATCATATTCCGCCTGCGGCCCCAGCAGAACTTGGCAGTCATAAGCACACCCAAGTCACATGTTGCCGACGCATTATACAAGGTGCGGGAACTGAGGCTTGGTCAGCGAGTGTATCCTATCACAACGTATTTTGCTGCCCCAGACAACTCATGCAAGGGCATTGTTCCCGGTCTTGTACCCGGCACGCCGTCGTCCACGCTAGTGGACGAGCTTTTGACACCTGGAACCCAGATTCTTCAGGCACGTATGATGGGGCAGACCAACGTTGCGTTAGTCACCTTTGAAAGGTTGAAAGTGCCTCGCTATGTGCGATTCTACGGCGCCGAACTCCGCTGCTACCCTCATCGCCCTCGCCAACTGGTTTGCAAGATATGTCACCGGTTCGGTCATTGGGCTGACCACTGTCCCACGCCACACGTGCTTATTTGTGCAACATGCGGGACTGACAACCCAGCCCCGTCGCATCCGTGCACCCCTCACTGCAGGTCTTGCGACGGAAGCCATCCTACATCCGACCCAAACTGCCCACGGCGCGCTCACCAGACACCGAACAAGGCGTGGGTGCGTAAAGCTCTGAAGAAAGAGCAGCGTGAACTGCAGCCTCCCAGCACATCTACTGCTTCCAAAGATATGGCAACGACTGGACACTCACAAGTCTCGACTCAGGGGACACTGCGAGCGCGTTCGAAGTCTCGCTCGAGATCCCGTCGCAAATCCCTGACCCGTTCCAAGTCTCGGTCCAGATCGCGCGGAGCATCAATGCGGCCGCCCGAGAAACGCCCTCCTGACCAAACTGCACCACCCTCACAACAACCCTACAAGAAGGCCCTGCTTACCAACGCCTCTGCCAAGGTGGCCCAGGCCCCCACGGAGACGCAGAAAATCTCGGCACAAAAAACATCCACACAGGCACCTTGGGAGGTAAGTCGAGCGGCGGATCTCCCACAGCTCGGTATAGCCCATACTTCACTTTCTACTCCGTCCCCTCTCACTACCTCATCCTCTGCTCCCGATCCCCTGGTATAAATCGCCCGTTTACGCCGTGACATGGAGGCACGCTGTGAGCACTTGCAAAAACAAATGGACGCGCTAATGGCAGACATTGGTACAAGTATGCAGGCGGCCCTCGACCGAATCGAACGGCAGATGGAAGAACTTCGTATAGGAATTACGGAGCAAGTGAAATTATGTATAGAACGTACTCTCGCGCGAGATAATAACATACAAACTCCTGAACCTAGCAGTTACAGCGCCAGCCTGCCACCCGACCACATCTCTCGGTCGCAACATTCAAACGTGGGTAACTCTAACGGCGGTAACCGACGCGCGCATCCCTATACACGCCCCTCTGCTTCCTCTCGTGATGATGATGGCGTCGCGTGACCCACCACAGCTAGTGGTGTGGCACTGGAATTGTAGGCGATTCCGTCAAAACATAGGTTCCTTGCCACAGTACGTTGCCACATCCACAAACCCTCCGGATGTCATCCTCTTACAGGAACCCAATTGCACCCCTTCATTATCCGGTTACAGCCCGCTCTCGGGTGTCTAACCTCTTGTGGGAGCCCTAGTCTCGAAACGCGTTACATGTCGCATGCATACGACGAGTAGCGACATTCCTCATCAAATATTGGAAGTTATTACGCAAGGAAAACGCGGCGACAGTTTGTTTATCCTCAATGTCACGGCAACGTCCATGCGAACGAAATACCTAAACTGCCGTCGTTCGTCTTCCAGGTTGTGCCGTGGATTTTGACAGCGATCGCGACAAGCGGATCTGATAGGACGCCTTTCCTGCTTCCTCATCTCAGCCTGGTTTTGGAAGATGCGCCGTGGATCAACGGAGCACCGGCCTCAGTGACGTCACCGGCAGCGCAGTTACTTAAAGAGCAGCACATCAAGCAACTCCTCAGAGGGCACGGCAACGTCCATGCGAACGAAATGCCTAAACTGCCGCCGTTCGTCTTCCAGGTTGGTTTTCAAACTACTGTTGTCACTTACCGTAGTGATAATAGATTTTTGATTGTCCTGCCGTTCCCTCATAGATGTTCCTTGATTCTTGTTGATTGCTGGTCTGTGTTGCTGCGGTTGTTGATGGCGGGGGATGTCGAAGAAAACCCCGGCCCTACTGTGGCCCAGCAGCTACAGACTATTTTAGAAAATCGGGCAGCATTTGACCGTCGGTTGACTGACATTCATGATCAATTAGCCCAGATACAGACAAATACCGATGGATTGGCTGGCTTAGCTGCTTCAGTCCAAGAACTGAACGCAAAAATTGAAGTTCTGGAACATACTGTAAAAACACAGGCAGAAAGGCTAAGTGAACTTGAAAACAGAAGTAGACGCAATAACCTCTTGGTTTTTGGCGTAAAGGAAGGCAGCCCGGAATCGGAGTCAGACCTGAAAGTTTCTGTAGTCGACAATATATTTGGCAAAAAACTGAACGTCCATGTTAAAACAATAGAAAGAATTCATAGATTGGGCAAGCAACGGCCGGGGCATATTAGACCAGTCATAATGAGGTTCTACGATTTCAAAGAAAAAGATGCTATACTCCGAAACTGCAGCAAACTAAAGGGAACTTCTATCAGCGTGAGCAATGATTATTCGAAGGAGACGGTCGCGGTGCGGAAAAAGTTGTGGGACAGCGCAGCTGCGGACAGGGGCAGCGGAAAGAAGGTATCGCTAGTTTATGACAAATTGAAGGTAGGCGGAAGCTTATTTACTTGGGACTACAACCGAGATGAACGCCAACCATATCGTAAGGAGCGATATGCTAAAGGATCGCCAGCAGCAACGCGCAACTCTGACAGCGTTGGCGGCGCCCCGGTGGGAGGGGCAGTGGCTGCACCGTCACATGCGTAGCTAGTGCTTCTCCTGTTCAATGCGCGTAGTCTTGTTAATAAGGTAACTGAACTCGAACATTTATTGCTGTCGAGATCTCCCTCTGTGGTGATCGTAACAGAGACTTGGCTAAACAACGATATTCCGAATGATGTGGTTGTTCCTCCTAGGTACAGAGTGTTTCGCTGGGACAGAAATTCCCGTGGTGGGGGCGTTGCAATTGTCATAAAAAATGTATCTCAGCAGATCCAATTAATTGCAATTTATCGGAATCTGTATGGTGTAAATTTACGTACGCGAACACCAATTACCTTATCGGAGCCGTATACAGACCACCTGCCACTTCGCCCGAGTTCCTGGAAGACCTTCAGACGTTTTTGAACTCAAATGTAAACAAGACAACAAAATTAGTCCTGGCCGGAGACTTTAACCTACCAAATATAGACTGGATTTCTTTATCGGCTGGTAATAAGGATGCTACTAGCAGCGAAAAGTTATTTGAAATAATGATCAGACATAACCTAACCCAAATTGTTCAACAGGCCACTAGAGTAACATCGGGTTCTCAGTCACTGCTAGACCTGGTATTCCTTTCGGGCACTATGGAGGACTTCAGTGTTACGGTCGAAGACGGCATATCTGACCACAAACTGATTTCGGTTGAGATTCTATGTGGTACAAAACCTGGAAAACGACCCTTCGTTCGGGTGCCTGTTAGTGATTACGGCCGGGCAGATGACACGTCAATATTAGACTTTTTGGAAACTGCTTTTGATGATTTCAAGCAAGCCTCTGATAGCGAGCCAGTTGATTGTTTGTGGCAGAAATTGAAATCAATAATTAACAGCTGTATAGAAAGGTTTGTTCCCATTCGATTGAAAAAAACAAGGAAGACTAACCCCTGGATCACTAGAGATGTTATCCACGCTAAACACAAAATAAAGAGATTACTCAAAACACAAGGCCACTCTGAGCAGATTTCCCAACTACGAGCAGCGTTGAAAATCCAAATCTCCACGTCCAAAAAAAAAGTTCTTCAATGAAACGCTTTCTGGGTTCTTGCGCACTTCGCCTAGAAAATTTTGGCTGTACTTGAGCGATCGGAAAGAAGCGATTGAACATATCGCGGTTGGCTCTGATGTTGTAACCCAGAAACAAGATATAGCTAATGGTTTCAATCGCTTTTTCCAATCTGTATTTACAAAGATGGCATTCAAGGATGAAGATAAGGAAATGGCCGATACTTGCACATGCGCCATGGATCCAGTTTCATTGATCAAGCGGGCGTGTTTCAGCAGCTACTTAATTTGAATGAAAAGAAGGCTAATGGACCGGATGGAATACCAACTGTGTTTTTGAGGCGGTATGCGGAGTGGATGTCGTTTTACTTAGTCATTATCTTCGAAAAATCACTCTTGACACATTCGCTTCCAAAAGACTGGCTGAGCGCCATTGTGAAACCGGTATTTAAAAGTGGCAACAGGATGCTTTTTACCAACTACAGGCCAGTGTCTCTGACGTGTGTTTGCTGTAAGGTTTTTGAACACGTCATTGCCAAACAGATGGCTATTTTCTTGGAGACAAATGGGCTGATATGTAGGCAACAGCACGGGTTTAGGCAAGGGCTTTCCACGTTATCCCAACTGATTGAAACTCTCCACGATTTTGCCGCTGCCGTAGATAACAGAGAACAAGTCGACGTGATATGCATAGACTTTGCAAAAGCCTTCGATAAGGTCTCCCACCATAAATTGCTCTTCAAGCTCAAACGAACAGGCGTAAATGAAAATATCCTGAAGTGGATTGAAGCATACTTAACGAACCGCAAGCAGTTGGTACGAATTGATGGGTTTGAGTCTGAATCACTTGATGTTTATTCCGGTGTGCCCCAAGGCTCCATGTTGGGCCCATTGCTGTTCTTGGTGTATATAAATGATGTTGTTGACATTGTTAACCCTCCTGTAAAAATTAAATTGTTTGCTGATGATTGTTTAATCTATGCCCCAGTGACGTGTGCGAATGACCAAATTGTAATTAATGATTGTCTTGATGATTTTCAAACATGGTGCGATAAATGGGAGATGAAAATAAATTATTCTAAGACAGCATATACGCATATAACTATCAAAAAACGCGTTTTACCATTTACGTACAGCATTGGACCTAATTATTTACCGCAGGTGTGTGCATTTAAATATTTGGGAGTGCATATTACGAATGATTTGAAATGGCGTGCACATGTCGAGAATGTATGCTGTGCCTCTTACAGAAAACTGCGTTTTTTGCGTGCTAAATTACCGAATGCTACGAAAGACGTCAAGCTGCTTGCATATGAAACATTTGTGCGCCCTGTTTTAGAATATGCTTGTGCTGCCTGGAGCCCCCACCAAAAAGATTTAATAGATAAATTGGAACAAATTCAGAGACTTTCCGCGCGATTTATATGTTCGAAGTATAAAAGGACTGATTCGGTTACCGAGATGTTAAAACTAAGTGGTTTGGAATCTCTAGAAATTAGACGACAAAAGCAGCGCCTAAAAGTATTTTTTTCAGATATTGCATGGTCAAATAAAAATAGATAGAACAATTTACCTACACCCCCCGCATAAGCTCAGCAGCCGGATCAATCATGACGCGGCAGTTCGCCCCTTCGGTGCTCGCACGGACGTCTTTCGTAAATCTTTTTTCCCTGATGTTATAGAAGCGTGGAACAAATTGCCGCGACATATTGTTGAAAATTTTGACGTTAAAAAATTTGAATGTGCTCTTGATGTTTACTTTGCCGAGCAATGAATATGCTATTGTGTTATTGTTCAAAGTTGCTGAAAATATCAATGTCTGTATTTACTTTCCATATCCTATGTTTCCCTCCCTGTAATGACCCTCAAGTGAGGGTTGACAGTATAAATAAATAAATAAATAATAAATAAATGTAAACAGTTCCCCTCGTTCGCGTACACACTGTTTTTACCGTCTGTTAAAAGAATTTGGCAGCCTTGGACGGGTTTGTGTGGTATGTGGTGACTTCAACGCTCCACATGTCGCATGGGGTTACGTTAAATCGCAAGCCAAGGGAACCCGCTTATGGAATTTCATCTGTAACATGCGATACACACTACTCACCAACCCTGAGCACGCCACTCGTATAGGCAATAGTGTTTCTCGCGACACCTGTCCTGACCTTACCTTTGTCCGCAATACTGGCCCAGTCGTAGCGCACGGGCCTTTAGAAGAGCACCTTGGCAGTGACCACTATATTGTCGCAACCATCCTGTCGTTACGAGGCGCTCGCTGGTCAGAGCGACATGTGCGCATTACAGATTGGACAAAATTCAGGGAACGCCGCCAAGACCCGCCTGAGGGCCAGAGCTACGAACGATGGCTTGAGTCTCTCGCTGACGATCTTGAGGCCACCACGCGTACAGTGCGTACCACAACTGAGACACCAGACATAGATCTGCATTTACTTCATCTTTGGAACGCCCGGAGATGGTTGACGTGGCGATGGAAGCGACAACGCCTCAACAGAAAACTTCGGAAACGTATAGAAGAAATTACACGGGAATCCGAGGAGTACGCAGCGTTCCTCACCAGTAACAACCGGCGCCAATTTTGCAACCGCCTCTCGGGCACATTAAGCACAGCTAAAATGTGGTCGATTCTACGTTCGCTCACAGACCCCAACACATCAAAGAGAAAAACATTTCAGCAGCTGCACATCTTAATGCACGAGTACCGGGATGATCCTGACTTGCTCCTCACGAAACTAGAACATCATTTCAATCCCATAGGCCCGCCACCACAATACTCTGATTACCCGTACGTGGGTGAGGAGAATGAATTGCTGGAAGCCGACATAACCCCGGACGAGGTGCGGGTGGTCCTACAAGACCTACGACGAAACACGGCTCCAGGAGCGGACAAAATTCGATTTTCCACCCTTCGTAACTTGAGTGACGCGGATATCAACCACATTATCCATATCTTTAATGAGTACTGGCGCAAAGGCACACTTCCCCAAGCGTGGCGACATGCTGACATTACACTTATCCCCAAACCGGGTAAACCTATAAAAGTTGAAAATCTACGGCCCATCTCTCTAACATCATGCATTGGTAAGCTAATGGAGCACGTACTCTTGCGGCGCCTGCAACCTTTCCTGGAAGAACACTCTTTCTTTGCTAACACTCAATTTGGATATCGAGCTCATCTTTCTGCCCAAGATGTCCTTTTACAATTACGGGAGGAAGTCTTAGGACCACCGTCGCGCGCCCAAACGAGAGCACTTGTCGCCTTAGATCTCAAAGGGGCGTTCGACAATGTTGCACATGAACTTATCCTTCGCAATGTTGCAGAGTCGCATTGTGGGGCTCGTATGTACAACTATATCCGCGCATTTCTTCGAGATCGCACAGCTACCATCAGAATCGGGCCGCATCAATCAGGTACAATCCGCCTTGTAGGGCGTGCGACACCACAGGGCTCTGTTCTTTCCCCCACCCTATTCAATACCGCGCTTGCAGGGCTCCCCCGGCTTCTCGATCAGATCCCCGATGTCGCTCCTGCTATTTATGCGGACGACATCACTATCTGGTGTACACGCGGTTGCGACGGTGCTATCCAAGAGCGACTGCAGCAAGCAGTCGACACTGTCTCCGAGTATGCGAGAAAAGGGGGCTTAAATTGTGCTCCGCAAAAGTCGGAGCTCATAATCATTCGTTCCCGCAGCCCCTCACCTATGCCGCCCATCACTGTACACGTGGATGGTATACCCATACCACAGGTCAGCCGTGCTCGCATCCTAGGCCTACACGTCCAGGCGGATGACAGGTCTAACTATACTGTTTCCCTTCTATCCCGACAAACTGAGCAAATTCTGGCCATGATCAGGCGGGTCTCTAACAGGCGCTCGGGTCTTCGAGAAGAGGACCTGCTGCGCTTGGTGGAGGCATGCATCATCAGCCGTCTTACATACCATCTTCCCTTTCAGTGGTTGACCCAAGCGCAACGACTTCGCGTTGATGCCCTCATTCGTAAAGCGACGAAGCTAGCCGATGGCCTACCGCACTATACTTCCACATACCGTCTCCTTAATTTAGGAACGCATAACACACTAGGAGAACTACTAGAGGCGCATTGGGTCAGTCACCGCCAGCGCCTCTTGCTCACACGTACTGGCCGCTATCTCCTTGCACGGTTAGGGCACTCTGTCCCACCACTTGAACCTGAAGCCCGCCCAACGACCTTATCACCCACCCTACGTAAGGTACTGAATATTCATCCCTTGCCGCGTAATATGCACCCAGTGCATGACAAAGGACGGCGTAATGCTCGTGTGCGATACCTTAACAGCATGCTCGAAAACATCCCAGAATCCCAGGCTCTATACACAGACACGGCGCGCACTCAAGAGGGCTATACATCCGTAGTGTTGGATGGCACTGAATCCCTGAAGGACTCTACTGCAATGCGCGGCACTATGGTCACGTACGGAGAAATTCTCGGCGTTGCTCTCGCCATTCGACACGCCGTTCGTGTCCCAGGGGAAGTGTATATACTGACGGACTCGCAACAGGCATGCCGAGCGTTCCTATCAGGACATGGCATTCCGAGAGTGGCACAACAAATTCTCAAACAGATCCCGAAAATGATTCGGTCACACCTTCCCGCATCCACTTAATGTGGACCCTTGGTCATGCATCGCTGCCGGGCAATGAACGCGCACATGCAGTAGCCCGCGATATTTCCCTCCGGGCGGCCCGGCGTGGTGAAATGACCAGTTCAGGGTGGGGGGATCCCTTGCTGCGTTACGGAGAGATTCTCCGTCATTATAGAAGCGTTCGCTGCACTCGCCGTGCGCCACCACCATCCTTCTCGAGAGAGGAAGCAGTGGCACTACGCCAGTTGCAAACCGACACTTTTCCTAATCTTGTCTCCCTGAACAAATTCTGGCCACACTGTTATGCCGACAATTGTCCGGGCTGCGGCAGGTCACCCTCCATCTTCCACGTCCCTATCGAGCGCACGTCAAACCTTTTCCCTCCATTACCACCCCTCCTCCACCCGCTGCGCAAAAAAGAGCTGTGGGACGACGCCCTCCACAACGGACCTCCCGAGGTTCTGCGAGCCATCATACAACGGGCTCGACACGTCGCCGGAGTCGTCCTAGGGACCCCGGACTAGGGGTCCCTCCCATGCTTTTTGTTCTACCTACATAATGAAGATGTTTTGTCTTTCTGTCGAATTATAAAAGGTATCAGGTTGTGAGAGGAATATGAAAAGGGGTCATGGTTCCTGGTCTGACGTTCGGCAATGCGGCCTTGTGCATGAGATCAGAAGTTCAAGCAAGATTAGAAATTGAGCAACGTGAAATAGGTAAGCTTTCTTTAGGAGCTCACGGGAATACACCAAATCAGGGAGTTCAAGGTGATATGGGATGGACATCATTTGAGGGCAGGGAAGCTAGCAACAAGATAAAGATTTAGAAGCTATTGAGAAAAATAGGGGAGGAGCGTTCGGCTAGGAAGGTATTCAGCTACTTGTACATGAAGAATGTCGATACAAAATGGAAGGATCGAACCAGAAAATTAACTGGTGAATACTTAGCAAACAGCAGGGGGCCAAACCAAAAAGAATTATCGGTTAAGAAGAAGGTGAAGGAAGCTGAGACCGATATGTGGAGAATTGGCATGATTAAGAAGTCCGCACTAGAGATATATCGAACTTATACGCAGGAAATTACCAAAGAAAGGATCTATGATAATACTCGAACAGTTCTCTGCTGTTTGAGGCTAGGACATATCGGGCCAAATACGAAGGGGTAGACATGGTATACATGGCGTGTGGAGAGGAAGAGGAAACTGCCGAACACTTTATAATGTTCTGTAAAGGGCTTCACCCAATAGTTCAGAATGATGACCCAGAGTTTTTCAAAGCACTGGGGTTTAGGGACAGGGAGGGCAAAATAGACTTTAAGCGGGTAGAATCAACTAGAAGGAGGTTATCTGATTGGTGGCTAGAGTCAAGACGCTAGTGAAAATTAAACCCTTCACTGCAAAGTATGAGTCCTCAACCTCAATATTTAAAGAAAAAAAACAAATCTAGTTTTTAGTGCACTAAGTATTACGGCTTGGTGGCGTTAGCTACCACCAAATCTGAAGATACAGCCATATCGATCCATCCATCAATTCATGCCAGCTTCGGCTGCGTTGTCGGGCCGTCGCGGGCTCCTGCAAAGCTGCCGCTGTGGTTACTTGGAACGCGCGTTTGCTCCCTAGTTGAAGCAGACGTAACATTACCAGGTCAGGGCGGGAAAAGCCTGAACACAGCTTTGTCGTGGGAGATCCAAGCAAAGACACCTTCGGAGTGCCCCTGTTCCCACTTCTACAACCCGGGCGAAACAGTGCCATCCGTTCTCCGCTTCGACATTTCACAAGATACATGTTTGTTGGTGTGGGATATCTCACGAGCTACAGACTCCACCACGGTCCTTGTGCAGCTGATAGCAATACACACGTGCAGTATAGTACCTTGTTAGAACAGGAAGTGCAATAATCCGGCCTGCAAGAGACGCTCATTAGCTTCGAATGTGGCCCACAAGAGCGTGGTACGCGTCCCGCAAGAACACTGGTTGAGAAGAGTGCACATGGACTTGGGGTATAAAAAATGCAGCATATCTACGGAGTGAATGATGGAGAGTGGGGCGAAGCATTCGTCCGTCCATGCGTCCGTCTGTGTGACCGTCCATGCGTCTGTTCGTGCGCCCGTCCCTGCGTCCTTTCATGCGTCCATCCATGCATCTGTCTGTGTGTCTGTTCGTCCGTCTAATCAACACTCCAAGTCCCACCCTTTCACATCTTTTTATCATATATTCCCCATATAAAAGCACCGCCATTCAGTGGACATTCCAAGGACTAAACGAGAGGTGGCACACGCACACTTTCTTACGGCTTGCGCTTCGGGTCTACTTCCCACCTTCAACCACCTTGAGTTCATGGTATATACTAATTCACTGTATTCATGGCACTGTGGCCCAATGCTCGCTAACCCTTTCTAAAACCAAGGAGGTTACGCCCAGCGAGTATAACGTAGCAACCTTTTCCTGTCAGATAGTGCTCAATGTACATGCCAGTGGCTGCTAATGTGAAATGAGAGACAGGAGGATTCAGCTTTTAATTTCTTACGGCTTGCGCTTCGTATCTGCTTCCCCCCTTTAACCACCTCGAATTCATTCATGGTGTATACTAGTTCATTGTATTCATGGCCCTGCGGCTCAACGCTCGCTAAACCTTTCTAAAACTAAGGAAGTTACACCCAGCGAGTGTAATGTAGCAACCCTTTCTTGTCCAATAGTGCTCAATGTACATGCCAATGGCTGCTAATGGGGATCGTAGCGTGCGCGTTGACTTAAAGCCGAATGCTCCTGTCTCTCATTCCCCAATAGAAGCCAATGGCATGTATATTGAGCACTATTTTTTTATTGTTAAACAACGCACAGAAGAAATCTCTCACCGGCACCACCTTGGAGGTCAAATGTTATACCTATTTCGGGTATGTGCCACTAGTGGTTACGTACTACGAGGGATGCACAAGCCACGCCATAAGGGGCTTCGCCCCTAAAAAGCGTGTCTTTTGTACACTAGGACCTCCCTCTGGCCATCGCTGGCCCTTTTGTATATATCACTCGGGCTAAAAATTATTTCGAACATCCGCGAATGACCAGAAAGCGACAACAATATGCTTCTTGTTTATGGTATTGGCCTTAACGTTTACTTTGAAACGTGTGCTTACGGAGCAAACAAGCGATGATGATTCGCCGGCAGTAGTGTTAAGGTGGAGGATCAAGGTAATAAGAGCCAGCCCTGGTGTTCCATATGTTCCATAACAGGCTACCGGACTACGCGACCGCTTATAAGCGTGCAATGGACAAGGTCACATCTACACACACGTTGCCCTTCACTTCTCTCTCTTTTCTCTTTTAATCCCCTCACCCCTTCCCCCAGTGCAGGGTAGCAAATCAGACGTGCGTCTGGTTGACCTCCCTGCCTTTAATTTCTTCCCTTCCTCCTCTCCCCTCCTCCTCCATAACAGGCTCAAGGTGTTAGGCACCTTGCGCTTCGCCGAATCCCGTTGGGCCGATCTGTAGAACGTTTCTTTCCAACGTGTTTTTTTTTGTTACATTCAGGTCTGCTTCTTTTCTGCAAAAAGTCTGTAAACATAAGTTGTCCAAATTTTCTTCAAAGTTTCTTTGGCGTCAATCAATCTTCAAGAGCCCAGCCGAACGATTTGTGACATTCATAGAAAAAAAGTACTTTTCACATCGTCCAACTACGTCTATATCGTCTCCAGTGGTGCATCTCGGGCGCCGAATATGAAGTGCTGTTTTTTGCTAATAATTGAGCTACAATATTTACAATATCCAATATATGTCCAATGTACATAGGCAGTACCACGAAGCAATCGCATTGCCGCCGCAAGACAAGTACTGGGTTGATTAGCACATCAAGAGAGAGGCGCTTGCACTGCAGAGGGCGTTGTCTGTATGATGATGAAAAAGGTGGCAATCAAATGAAAATGTCAGACTATCGACCAATTTCCATATTGCCAATATTTTTGCGTGTCTTCAAAGAAGTCGTATTATGCAGGCATGAAAGTTTTTTTTAATTAAGCCATTCTATGTGTCAGTTGGGCTTTCTGAAGAAAATTCAGCAAGGTCGGCACTAAGTTTTTTTATGAATAAAGTTATTGAGAACATCGAGCACAAGCAATACACCACTGTTTGTTTCCTAGATCTGCGAAAGGTATTTGATTGCGTACAGCAGGATATATACTTATACGAATGAACTTACTAAGGGAATCGTGGTGTTACATTTCTTGTAGCCGATTCACGTAGCGATTCACGCAGCAGCGACCACTGCTGTGGTCGCTGCTGCGGTAGCACCAGCAATTGGTCTTGGAGTTTATCCCTGCCAAGCATACATCGCGAAGGGAGCAGCGGCAGCAACATTAACTTATCCGACACACTCCCGAAGCGTTTGCCGCAGTGTGGCCCTTCCATCACTCGCTTTAGACGCGTCCATTGGGTTTAGGTTTGCATACCACAGGCGTAGGATCGCCAGGCTTGGGTACGTATTTGTTTGTAATAATCTCCGTTATGACCTGTCTTTTGTTCAATTCGTTGTGTGGTTGTGGGTATGGGTCTGTTTAGTCTGTAACGTTGTGTAATGTCATTGAATGTGGTCAGGTGATCACCCCACGACCATTGCGGTTGTTGCTGTTGTGTTGATAATGTCATCGCCCCGCTCTCGGAGGTAAAGGCAACCACCGAACGGGCCGTGGCTCGGTGGGTGAGATCTCGAGCTGCGGTGTGAGTCGCCTGGTTGCCTGCGAGGGGGACGCTCGTGTGAGCCTGGGTCCTAAGACAGTCGCATTTTCAGTTTTGAAATACAAGGACGGCGACGCTGAGGCAATCACTTCTCGAAGCTCACCGCCGTCCTTGTTACCATAACTTGATCGACGTATCCGCGCCGCCATACACTAGATGTGATTGTGCGCGAAGCCACGAGCTCAGAAGCTTGCGAGTCGCTGGTAACGACCGCAGCCTCAGGTACCACGACCAGCAACCAGTGCAAGAACAATTGCCGCCTCTTCGGCCTTCTCTGTGTGTACTGTATACATACCATGGCGCTCAACGATTCATTAGCTCTAAAGCCCCAGTTCTAGGTGCTTTAATTTGCCCGTGCGATTTACAACTGCGATTACGTGAGCACGCCTTCCCTTTGGGTATTTCGCGGCGCCCGCGTACACCGCCTCGTCGTTGTTGCCATATATTTTTTGAAAGTCACTCGCTCTTTTTTTTTCGCTACGCCCGACGTGGGGTCTTGGATGCATGTTCTTGGGGAGTGGCAGGACGATGAGACGGTCGCGGACCGGGATCAGGACCATCGTCTTCTCCCGGCCCTTGCATGGTGTTCTAGTGGCTAAGGTACTCGTCTGCTGGCCCGCAGGTCGTGGGATTGAATCCCAGCTGCGGAGGCTACATTTTCGATGGAGGCAAAAATGCTCTAGGCCTCTGTGCTTAGGTTTAGGTGCACGTTAAAGAACTCCAGGTGGTCTGAACTTCCGGAGCCCTGTACTACGGCCTCTCTCATAATCATATAGTGGTTTTGGTACGTTCAACCCCGAACATTAATCAATCAATCGTCTTCTCCCCGCATTGTGTGGTATTTTATATCTAGAGATACCAGGCTGCGCCTGCCCATCTTGGACTTGGACAATCCCTCGTATTGTGCTATGTTGTGCGCCTCGATCAGTTCGCTTAGGGTGTTTTGCAGGCCCAACTCGAAGAATTTGTCGGTGCTCGCGTTGACAGGTATGCCAACCACCCTCTTGACCGCCTTGCGAATCATATAGTCGACCTTGTTCCGTTCGGACACTAGCCATTTTATATGAGGGGCTACGAATGTTATTTATTTATTTATTTATTTATTTAATACACACAGCGGACACAAGCTTAATGCAGAGAAAGCAAAACACAATAAAAAAGTTTTTTATACTTGAACTCGACAGTCTCTAGCATATATTTTTAAGTGACCCACATTATGCAATACAAGTGTGCAAAACAAATGATAGTGTGTTAGTTCTCCCAATCATTAATGGTGCGCGGAAAAAAGAATATTTGAATTGGTTAGTTCGGGTGAAATAAGAGGTTAGGGCATTTGGGTGATGTTGGCGAGTAGGACTCGTCATTAGTGGACTCAAACATGCTGCCTGATCGAGTGCCGGTTTATAACTAAGCTGCTGTGACAGAAAGCCAAGCCGCAGTTTTTTTTTTTTCATGCGATTCAAATTTGGGATTTCATTCGACTGCGTCAGTTCTTTTGGTGAGTCGAAGGTACCAAACCTACTGTAAACAAATCGGATTGTCGACAATGTGTGTAGGGGTCTCATACAATGCAGGCGTACTCGAGCTTCAGTCGAATTAAGTAATAACACGCAAGAAATTTAACAGAGACGGGAACATGTTTAAGTTCGTATTTAAGAAAGCATAGTTCTCTGAAGGCATGTTTTGAACGTGAAAGTTCCAGGAAAGGCTATTGCAAATTGTGACACCTAAATATTCGTAGTTAATGACTTCTCTAGATGAAGAGGAGCCCAGCATATAGTTCTATTAGAGGAATGTTTTCTTTCGGGAAATCAGTAAAAGAACACTTTTTTCTACATTCAAGGTCATTACCCAATGGGAGCATCATTGGAAAATGCGACTGAGGCTTACGATTAAGTCATCTTGGTCCCTAACGCGGGTGACTTCCTTAAACAATACACAAGCATCGGCGAATAGCCTTATTCGGACATTTAGTTTAACAGCATCAACACTATCATTCACGTACAGGAGGAACAACAAAGGACCCAATACACTTCCTTGCAGTGCTCCAGAAATGACTGGCAGACAAGACGAGTGGTGCCCACCTATATCTACGAACTCCTCGTTATTTTTAGGTATTCAGCTATCCAAGAAACAGAAAATTCAGGAATGTCATGTCTTCTTAGCTTAAATATTAGTTTGTAATGAGTTAGCTAATTGAAACCTTTGCTGAAATGCAAAAAAATTAAATCGATTTATTTCTATTACCAATACCAGAAACAAAAGTATTAATGACAGTGACTATAGTTGTGCGACTGTAGAATATCCCCTTCTAAAACCATGTTGCGAGCTGGTCAGAATTTTTTTTTGTCGTCAATAAACTTATTGAGGGCTCTTGCAATAACATGTTCAATTCGACTGATCACGTACGCCTGTTCGAGGTAGCTGGCGCAGCTTTCCCGCATACCGCTCGGTCTGTTCGTTATGCGGTGCAAGAGACGAGTTGTGTCGTCTCGACTTGATTACCTCGAAGACGACGTCTTCGAGGTAATCAGTCCCGCGACTCAGGAGCGTGTTCTATGACTTTGCTCATGCAGGATGTATTGAGATTGGCCTTAGGTTATCGATCGTCACCTGCTTGCCCGGATTGGGAACCATGACCACGCGGGTCCTATTCCACGCATTGGGGACGGAGCCCTCCCTCCTGCAGTCACTAACGTAGCCGTCAGTCGCGTAATTGGCTCATCGTCCAGGTTGCGTAGAATCTTGTTGGTCACCCGGTCCAGGCCGGTGGCAGACCTGGTTTTGAGATTGCTTAAGACTTCTGATTTCAGCTTCACCGAACTCCGCGTCTATAGCTTCTCGTTGTCGTCTCCGTCGTACATTGTGTGCTGCATTCTTTCACGTGTTCTAAAAGAGCACTTGCGCAGGACCTCAAGAAATTCATAAATTCATTTGGCATGCCCCCAAAGCCACGCACGAGCCTGCGAATCTTGCGCCCCTGGGCGGTCTTGGTCTCCTCCGGATCCAGAAGGTGCCAGAGGAGGTGCCAAGCGTTCGCACCACGCATCTGTCTCTCGAAGCCATTGCACGTCTCTTCCCATTGTGTGCGGCATACCTGAAAAGCGTGTTCTTCTGTCTCACTGTCCAGTTTGGCTATGCGCCTGCGTAACGCCCTGTTTTGCCTTTGACGTTTCCATCTTTTCAGCAAACAGGGCTTGGCCTCCCACTTGTGCAGGAGCCTGCTGTCTATCGCGTGAACGTTTGCCTCAGGAGGGAACTCGTGCGTTGCTGCCTCACGTCTGCCCTGAGCGTCTTGGCCCATTCTTTAATGTTCGTTATCGCTTTGTCGCCTCGCTCAGGCTCTTTGCGTGTTTTACGGAATGCATCCCATTCCACGAGACGGAGCCTGTTTCCTCTGGCCTCGCCTTCACTTTCGAAGTGACCCCACTAGCCCGCAGTCCCGTGTCTATTTTAATCTTTGTTAAGGAATGATCGCTTCAGATATCCTTTTGCATGTTGTCCACTGCGCGTTGGCTACGTTAGCCACGAATGCAAGGTCTGGTAGTGTGTCAGAGCATGCGGGGTTGCTCCTGCACGTGGGATCGGCAGAGTTCGCAACGAGTTCCAGTCGCTGGTCTGCCCTGTCCTCCCACAGGAGCCTGCCCTCGAGTGTTTCTTCTGGGTATCCTCAGGCCGCGTGAGGTGCGCTGGAGTCTATAGTAAAAATTTACTTAGACAACTTACAGTTCTGACTACACCACAACAGCGTTGTTTCCTTTATCCAGAAAAAAAAACAGGCAGATCCCACGTACAGTAGTAATCGATGATATGTGAAGCACGAATGAGGAAGGTTGATGTGTCACTCTAAAATCAGTAAAATGTTACAAGGCGGAGGTAAATTATGCCGTATATCACTTACGTCTCACGTTTATCATGTTTGGATGTTTCGTATACCTTTGTCACCTATTCACGTCACGTGATACCAAATTTAGTATATGTAGAGCTAGCGAAACGGCCGCGAGCATGCTATGAGTGTGGTATGTTGTAATTTTCTGAAATGACACGCTTGTCAGCATTATCATGTCTGCACCAGTCATATACTTTCGCCCTCCATTGACGTCCCGTAACACCAAATTTGCTATATGCGGAGCTAGCAAAACAGCCGCGAGCGCATTATGAAGGGCCCAATATACTCCAATGTAGCGTTGACGTGCGTGCACGCTGGGCACAGCGACACTACATTAGCAAAACGCGAGCACTCTGTAGTCTGACGTCAGGCGCGGCCGGCGCGACCAGCTTCCTACGGTGCGGCCCGACGGCAACCGGCGCGAAATGCAACATGCTGCATTTCGCGCCGATGCATTACCCAGACAACACTGCGTTTCCATATTTTTGTGACGGAAAGACGCCGGACGCGCTGAAACACGCATGCATCAAAGCAACTCAGCGCGGCGCGCGCCTGCGAGTATAAGCAAGACCGGCGCCTGGCGTGGTAATTCCGGCGTGATGCGACGAAATGAACGGCGGTGAGCACGCGCACCGCATCACGTCGAAATCTCTTGGCACCTTGACTGTGGTATGTAGTCATGTTCTCACATCGTAGCATCTCATGATTATCATGTTTACACCATTCACATACCTTCGTGATCCATCGACGTCATGTAATACAAATTTTGGCATATCTGAAGGTAGCGAAACTGCCGCGAGTGCATCATGAGTGTGGCATGTAGTCATGTAGTTACATGACATGCATGTCATGATTATCATGCTTAGATGTGGCATTTACCTATGTCATCCGTTCGCGTCGCGTAATACCAAGTTTGGTACATGTGAAGCTAGCGAAATGGCCACGAGCGCCTCGTGAGTGTAGCATGTAGTCATGTTAAATTACACGCATGTGATGTTTATCATGTTTGCACCAGTACCATACCTTCGTCATCCAATCATGTCCCGTAATACCAAATTTGGTATAAGTGAAGCTAGCGAAGCAACCACCAGCGCATTATGAGCGTGGCATGTAGTCATGCTGTTACATGACACGCATCTCATGATTATCACGTTTCCACCGGTCACATACCTTCGTCATCAATTCACATATTGTAATACCAAATTTGGGATATGTTCCGCTAACTAAGTGGCCGCGAGCACATCATGAAAGTGGCATGTAGGCATGTTGTTACATGACACGCATCCTTATTTTCATGTCAGGGTTGGTCGTTTGTGTTCGCCATGCAATCATGTCATACCATACCAGTTTTGCAGCATGCCATGTGAACGAAACCACAGCAAGAGCTGCCGGACCATGAAATCTAAATCATAACATTCATGACATACATATCATGATTTTTATGTTATGACTAGTCAAATATGTTCTTCATATAGAGTCATGTTATGCCATACCAAGTTTGGTATCGATACCAATATCGAAACGGCCAGGAGAGCTAAACGTTGCAGGCGGCTAGATAGATAGATACGCTCAAAGTCGCCGAAGTTTGCTAAGAAATGCTTCGAATTTTAAAAAATATATTGCCCTAGCCTCATTCTTTCTGCCGACTTATGTCAAAATTAAATTCAGTATGGAAATACAGCAGTAAATGAGGTTGATATGCTTTCAGTGTTTTGGTTGGTCATTCTATCTGAAGATTTTCTGGAATCCCCATATATCTCAAGTAATATGTGACTTAAGTAAGGGTGTGAGATGCTTATATAAGAAAGTTAAGCTAGCACTTATGTGGTTAAGATAGCCGCCTTATTACACTTTTTGTACCCTAAGGTAGTTTGCTGCATTGAGGTATGAAAATCAAGACCACTACTGACTATCTCAAACGACTTTTGCTTCGAAAGGGAGCAGGAATGGCTCGTTGAAGGCTGATCAGGTTCACCATTTTCTTTGCAGAAACACAATGAAAATAATCTATCACCCGCTCAAAGTATACTTTTGAAAGCGAATTATCTATGTCCTCGAGATACGTACTAGCAATGGCAAACAAAAATTAAATCTTGAGTTACATTCAACTCTTAAAACAGCATTGACAAACGTCTAATCGCGATGTGTTTGATTCATTAAAAAATGAACCGTAAATAATTAACTTCATGTGATTTGTGTTGTGCATAACACCGTTTCTGACGCCTGCAAGTGCGTAACTTTTATATCCATATAATGCTGTCTGTCAGGGAGCCGAGGTCATTGTGAAAAAGTTTACGTTGTCGGACAGTTTTGTAAAATGTAAAACAAGAACTTTTTTTAAACACCTACAAAAAGCTCTGCAATCGTAGACCATTCGATAGACTACACCACCCCAGTGGGAAACCATGCTGAGCATACTCACGTTGGATAGTAGTACCAGTTTCTGGGTTGCATTGGCTTGGAAGTTCTGCCTCCCCTTTAAAAAACAGATTTAGTTTGTGTAAGTACCAAAATTGGTCTTTTTGTGGTGCTAATTAGGAATCGAACAACAATGAATTGAAGGTTAGAAGCGAATACAAAGTGAAAAGTAGTTGGTCCGGTCATTCTGAAGCGGACAGTTCGAACAGTGATAATCACATATCGCAAAAGAAATATGAAGACATTTTTCATGACCCGGATAGCTTGCAAAACTTTTTTTTTCGTTGAAAAAAAACGCATGCGTAAACGGCATTCTTTTTGTGCGAAGTGTAGTCTACATTGAATTATAACAGGACTTTTTAACAGGACAATTATAACATTGAATTATAACAGGACAATTATAACATTCAATTATAACATTCTTGGCTTCCCTTTGCACGCGACAAAGAACGCGCAGGCCCTAAATCACGCTGTGAGGACTTGCCACTCGGTGACCCACCTCCTGCGACGCGTTGTCACTCGGCAATCGGGGCTCCACGAGGCTCATGCGTTCCGGGTTGCACATGCGCTTGCCCTTAACAAGTTTTTGTACTTTGTACCCTACGTTCATTTCACCGAAACGCAACTCAACACACTCGAAAGAGCTCTATTAGGCCTCTACAAGGCAGCTCTAAACCTCCCTCTCACTACTTCTACCACTAAGCTCTTTGCCACAGGCCTCTTCCATCCATTACGTTCTCTTATTTCTCTGCACCGCGACTCTCAGATTTCCCGTCTTTCTCTCACTCGTCAAGGCCAATGGCTATTAGCCCAAGCCGGTATCCCTCACATTCCCGTTTCCGTTCCCACCTTGCCTTCTGCCGCTAGCACCACTGCTTCTAACCTTCGCATCCTTCCCCTCCCATCCAATATGTCTCCCGTTCTTCACGCCGGCCGGCGTCATGCGACAGCACAGCATCATTCTCCTTCTCTCTCTACACAGGGAGTTGCCTACACGGATGCCTCATACATGGCTCCTCGGGGCTCGTGTGGCTACGTTATTTACCATCCACACCTTTCGGCACCTGACACGCACACCAGCGGGCCATAATTACACCCGCCAAATGTACCTCCGCTCGAGGGCCTTTCCATGGTCCACGCCATGAAGTCATTTTTTCCCTCCCATCTCTCCCCGAGTACACGATTTACTCCGACTCTCACGCCGCCATCCGTCACATACAGAACAACACGTTGCCCCCTGCTCTTCAGCAGGAGGTCGAGCGAGCGGCCTCTGCTCTTCAACCCTCCACTGTCTTCCTCCGCTGGGTTCCTGGGCATTCGGGTATTAACGGCAATGAGCTAGCTCATCAGCTTGCCCGCGATATATTGTACCAGGCACCGTTCATTCTCTGGCCCACACCTTCGGAAGACAGTGAGAGCTCCGCGAATAACGATGGGCAGATCTCCTTGCGTCACACAATCAAGGAGGTATATCTCCAGCTCCTGCTCGACAAGCGTCTTTACCCTCCCTCTCATCCATCACTCACTGCGCTCGAGGCTCGAACTCTACGGCACATCCAAATGAACTGCTTGATAACCCCCTCTCGCCTTTCCCTTTATAAATATAGGTCTAACCCCTGCTGTCCTAATTGTCCCTCCCCATACGCTGACCTGTCACACTGCCTGTTTTACTGCCCAAACGCTCAGCAATCCAGCTATTACCCTCCCCCATCCCTTTCCATCACCTCCTCGCTCAACTGGATCGGCGCTGAAGAGGAAGAAGAACAGCGTCGACTGATCGCACAGGCGGTCGAAATGCTCGGCCAGTAAATTTGGCTGAATAAAAGTCTATTACTACTACTACTGAATTATAACAGGAAGTTTAGGGTAGTATCCTCATTTGACCATTAAGAGGACCTTGCGGCTGTGTGGGTCTTGTTTTATAGGTGTTTTCTTGGCATATAATTTCTAAGATGCAGAATAACCACTTTTGCGGATAGCAGGGGGCGCCATACGCAATCAGGCATACGCCTCTTCGTTGATTTCGAATACTTCAAACTTTTAAATAATTTAAATTCCTGTCTTAGCGAATTGTCATAATCTAATATTCCTTCGAATATCCAAAGAAATCAAACAATTGCACATGTATAGTGTTGATGCATGGGGAGTAAAAAAATGGCAGCATATCCATGCACGGAATGAATGAGGGTTAGTGGGGCGAAGCATCCGTCCGTCCATTCGTTCTTGCTTCTGTCCATCCATGCGTGCGTCTGTGTGTCCGCCCATGCGTCCATACGCCCGTCCGTGCATGCGTCTGTTCGTGCGTACGCACGTTCATCTGTGCGTCCGTCCCTGCTTTCGTCCATGCATCTGCTCCTGCGTCCGCCCATGCGTCCATCCGTCCGTGCAGGCAACCGTGCGTCCGCCCATGCATCTGTCTGTGTGTCCATTCGTCCACCTATTCAACACTCCAAGTACCACCATCTCGCATCTTTTCATCATATATTCCTCATACAGAAGCACCACCATTTAGCGGTAATTCCAAGGACTGAACGAGAGGATGCACGCGCACACTTTCTTAGAGCTTGTGCTTCGTGTCTACTTCCCACCTTTAACCACCTCGAGTTAATGGTATATACTAGTTCACTGTATTCATGGCACAGCGGCCCAACGCTCCCTAAACCTTTCTAAAACCTAGGAGGTTACGCCCAGAGTGTATAACGTAGCAACCCTTTCTTGTCTTCTGTGCGTTGTTAAACAATAGAAAATTCGCAATGTGCGCTTTAACTAAAAGCCAAATTCTCCTGTCTCTCATTCCCCCTTAGCAGCCATTGACACGTACGTTGAGCACTATTTTTTATTGTTCAACAACGCACAGAATAAATCTCTCACCGGTACCACCTCGAAGGTCAAAATGGTATACATGTTACGCACTACTACAACAGCTACGAGGGACGAACGGGTGCCGCTATAAGGAGCTCCGCCCCTAAAAATGGCAAAATATCCACGTAGTGAATTATGGAGAGTGGAGAGAAGCTGGGTCCACACTCCACGGCCACACCTCTTCCGCCTCCCGTTCTTGTACGCCTGCATTTTGTCGGCGCTGCCACGCAGCTTCATTGCACGCGTCTGCCTCGCGCGCTTTCATATCGGGGTTTCGTCTTCGAGCGCGAGCCACCGCCGCATTGCGCGACCGCCGCTCTGCAGCCTTGTCCATCCGCCGACCTTCAGAACGTGCGCGCGCGCCATAACGGCTTTTATATTACTACACCGCACCCCCTAGCGTATGGTGCTGCCGACGGACAGGCAATCGCCAACGTCTTTGTGTGACGTCATTCCTATTTTCTCACATGCTCACACATCGGGGTTCCATCTTCGAGAGCGATTCGCCGCCGCGTTGTGCGTATCATACTTTTTATCAGCAGACCGTGATTCATCCACTGGCCGCGTCCGTTCTTCGTCTGTCTGTCTGTTTGGCGAGCGGGCGGACGCCCAGACGGATGGACAGACGGGCGGACGCATAGACGAACGCAGGGATGGACGCACGAATGGACGGACGGACGGATGCACGGACGGAGGGACGGATGAATGCATGGACGGACGCACGGATGAACGGATGGACACACGGATGGACGGAAGCAAGAACGAATGGACGACTGGAAGCACGGACAGAATGACGGACGTTTCGCCTTACCCGTCCTCATTCACTCCATGGATATGCTGTGATTTTAGGGGCGAAAAAGGGAAGTTTATTGTACACTTAACTTGTACGTACACAAACGAAACATCAAAAACAAGTAAAGGGCGAAACAGGGAAGTTTATTGAAAACTTGAAACAACATTTCAGGCGTGTACAACTGTCTGGTGTAACAAAATCACTTCAGTGGCGTGTACAAACAAGAGAACATATACAGGATGTAACAGACAGCACTTCCGATATTCTCACAGATCACGAATCACTCAAGAAAACAAAGAGAAAAGAAACGCAAAAAACAGTAAATTGGAAGAGATTCACATATTACATGCGACGAGAAGCAATTTTTCCCCCGAGTTAAAACGGCAGTAAAGGGAGTTCAATATTCCCGTAGGGTAAGAGAATCGATAACACGTTAGGTAAGAGAATTGAATGTTGAATGAGTAACGATAAACGGTTCATAACAAATTTTTATCTTTTGGGGCACGAAGACTGCCGCACTAGACTGAAGAACACGCTTCAGGGCAAGTTGTCATCCGTCGTCTGCTCTACAGATGAATTGCTGTGCGCTGCATCTCGGAGGCAATGCTTTAGATCATATGGTTCAAAGTAGGGACAAAGATTACGCCTCCCGTAATTTTATCGACAGAAACATTGTGAAATTCATTTTAACGTACTATACTTCAGTTTTGCATTCGCACTGTGGATACTTGCGCACGCTGTTTTACGTCTGCTCTCATTGAAGGTGAGAGACATAGAAACAGACGACAGATAGATCACTTTCGTGCTGCTGGTTTCACGCATAGTTGCGTTGCCAGTAATTTGACCCTCAAGGAGCGTGGCGATAGCTGACCACTTCAGCTCGGATAGAGTTTTTTGTTCAGATTACCTCATGTTGCATAAAAAGAAAATACCTTATCAAAGAAACTTCCGCAAGGTCGAAGACATCGGCCTGTTTGCCTTCCAGAAGCTTTCGCCGAAAGCTGCCCGCCATGCACATAACAACTACCACGTCTGCCAGAACTGCTTCAGACGCCTCAGAGATATGCTGTCTTCGTCGAATGGCTTCTCAGCTGAAACAGCTCATGAGTTTTTGCCGGAGGAAGAAAAAGGCTGAAGTCAAGAGCGGTGCGTAAACACGCCTCAAGCATTGTCACATATGCGACTGGAGAAGCTGCATGCGCAAAATAGCAAAGTTCGTGCAGAGCCAAGACAACTTAGCAGCTATCCTACAGTAACCGTAAAATGCCACCGTAACGTGTGTAACCGCCACTTTCAACCATCACATCTAAGATGTAGTGCGTGTGCCCAGTGGTTCAAGAACTTCAAGCAAGCCTATGAAGCGTGTTCTTCGTATCAAGAGTGCATGCGTTTGTTGACACTGTTGCCGAGCGATATAGAGCGCCGAAAACTACAAGCGCTTATACCAAACTTGTCAGCTTACATGATATACAGATCCCGACGCTGGCGCACAAAACACGGGATATGGTTAGCACCAAATGCGATAAAAAGGACACAGCTGAACCCAATGGACGTCTAGGCAGCTATGGCTTACTACTCCAAAGATGAGTATAGCTGCTCTCGGCAGATTCCCAACAAAAACATGTATCTGTTATCATTGAAGGAAAAAAGGAGCTTGTTTCGAAAAGGTTTGTGACCCGTTTGATGCGAGAGGCTTATCGTCTTTTTAGAGAAGCTAATCCGAACACGTCTATTGGGCTCTCAAAGTTTTTTCCACTGAGGCCGAAGTTGGTTCTTCTTGCACCACACCAAGAAGTGTGCCTTTTTATAAACTGTGCTAATGCCACGGAGTGTGTTTCTGCCCTACAAGACGTCACTGATGGTGCCTACACGGCGGACTTCTTGAAAGAACTATGTCTTTGCAGCTATCCTACAAGTGATTGTTTTTTAGGACACTGTGACTATAATGCTAAGGAAGACGCTCTGACAGCCACATGTTGAGGAATTCCTGAAGATATTGAGCTAGCCTATGCAATATGGGAAAATGGCGATCTAGTAAAAAAAAACAGCCCAGGCAAGTGCTTTTCTGCGAGAGCTAAGTCTATGGTTCGTGAAGTGGATTACCCATGATTACATGAGATACATTCAAGAGTCTGCAATACGTCAGGCGAAAGAGAACCAAGAAAAATATTCTTTCATTTTTCACTTTGATTTCGCCGAAAATTGGACCACCATTTTACCGAATGAGGTACAGTCGTATCACTGGCACAAAAGACAGGTGTCTATATTCACGTGTGCCGTCACAAGGAAGCAATCAGTTCAAAGTTTTGCCGTCATCAGTGATGACACTTGCAATGATGCTGCACATGCCTGTTTTGCTCTACAAATAATCCACAACTATATGAAGGAACAACTTAAGCCTGACACGCATGTTACTTATGTGTCTGATGGTACATGCAGTCACTTCAAAAACAAGTACCAGTTGTTTGAGTTCTGTCAGAAAGATCGTATATCAACAAAGTGGATTTTTTCGGCCACAGGACATGGCAAGAACTCTTGTGATGGCGATGGTGGCCTACTAAAGCATCAGGCTACGCTCTACAACCTCAGAGCCGCAAGCTCAGCTGTGATTATGTCAGCATCCCAAATGGTGGCGCAAATGAGAGCGAAGCTCAAGAATGTCAAGCTGCTGTGGGCAAATGCAGACGAGCTAGAAACATTCTGTCAGTTTAAGAAGAGCCAGTGGAAATTGTTGCCACGTGTTCCAGCCATACGTTCTTGGCATGTTTGGCTAAGCACATCTGAGGGCACTGATCGTGGTCGTGTTTTGTTAGCGTGACGTACTGCTAAATGTGATCTGCAAAAGATGCAGCCATTTTGAGCGCATCTCTTGTTTCACGCAGTCACCACCAAAATACCAGTGAGGGTACTTCAAGCGCATATGCTTTTTCTAGCGAGACGCTACACTTGCATTGGAACATCTTCATGTTTGAGTTTATCTGCAAATACAGACAGATGTTTTGTAACTGAGTTACAATGTCGAAGATTTTCTCCATTAGAACTGTTTTATCAGGAGCATAAATGCGCCTTCATGGGTACGTATTTGTCACTGTGCTAAAACAGCCTTTATTCACCAAATGCGGTCACGTTTACTCGCGTTTGAAGCTCATTGCCGCTTTTCCGTTCCGATTTCTAGATTTCTCAGCTTATCAGCGCATTCTCGAAAAGCTCTGATTTGTACCACGAATATTGTCGCTAAAAACAAAATAATGCAACATTTGTTTCTATATTACTGTATGACGGCATTGGGTTGTCTATTTACGAGATTTAAAGAAATCGAAGATGGCATTTTTTTATTATTCAAATTTCAGTGGAGTGCGCTTTTGCCGATAGGAGAACTTTGAGGCAATATATAAAAATTTACAATTGCCCTACGGCAGCAATAATTTATATACCTAATGAACACACTATATCCATAAACGTGTGAAGTTTGAAAAAGTTGCTTGCATTACTTTCGGAGAAAAAACATGGGAATACTTAACCTATTTTAAACTGTCGCAAAATTAGACATTATTAAAAGCTATTTTCTCAAGGTCTACAAGCTTGAAACCATATGAATTCATTCTTCATTAGACATACATTTCAGGTAAAAAATATCTTCCTTGAAACAAATATATTTGTCTTTTTATAGCATCTGCAATTTTCGAAAATGATAGGTGACGAAGTTGCTGCCTCCATATTGGTGAAGTTTGATACTTTTTTCTCGTAAGTTATGCCGTTATTAATAACGGCATAACTTACGAGAATTTAATGTTCAATTTTTCATTGTCCCAGTTGGTCCAGGAACCAACCCGAATTCAAGGAAACACTCGCTCCATACTAGACCTAGCTTTTCTTTCCGATAAGCTATCCGGTAAAGCCACTGTAGAAGATGGAATATCTGACCACAAAATGTTAATCATAACTTTTAACCTTGAATGCTTAAATACCAAACCCGATGGCACAAATTCACGGATAGCCGTGAAAGACTACACTACAGCTAATGATGTTTGTGTTATTGATTACCTCGACACAGCACTAGAGACTTTTTCTCTAGAGGAATGTGAGGGTGTTAATGGTATGTGGATTCAACTGAACAAAATAATTACGTACTGTGAACAAAATTTTATCCCAACGAAACTAAAACGCACACAAAGAAAAACACCATGGATCAATCGCCGTATTATTCACCTTAAAAGAAGGGTACAGAGAATGCGTAAGAAAAAGAGGAATCCATTCATCTTAAAGGAACTTGCATCTCAGCTTAAGGTGGAAATTAGAAATGCAAGACAAACTTTTTTTTCACACACGTTATCTCCCTTCATGACGGATCAGCCGCAAAAATTTTGGTGTTTCTTGGCACGGCCTGAAAACCCAACAACTGAAGTAGAAATTGAGGGTACTATCGTAAAGGACGCGCAGACCGTTTCCAATGCTTACAATAGGTATTTTCAGTCGGTATTTACACGAGCATGCGCACCAAGCAGCACTGTTGCTCCAGTGCATTCTTTTTTAATGCCCGATGTCGTTGTCACTACGGAAGGTATTCTGAACCTGCTGTTGCAGATCGATGTTAAGAAATCAGTGGGTCCTGACAATATTTCAAATGTATTCCTTCGACGCTACGCAGAGCAACTATGTCCCTTCCTTGAAGCAATTTTTAAAGCATCCCTGCTAACAGCTTCTTTACCTGCCGACTGGTTGTGTGCAAAGGTTATTCCAATTCATAAAGGCGGGAGCAAGCTGTCCATAGAAACATTCAGGCCTATCTCGCTAAGTAGCTGCTGCTGTAAATTATTGGAACATGTAATCAACAAGGCAATAATTACTTATTTAGAAGACAACAACTTATTGCACCCAAACCAACACGGATTCCGTAAAAACCTGTCTACCGTTACTCAACTCTTGGAAATAACGCATGACTTCGTAACTACTATTGACTCACAATTGCAAACCGACTCCATATTTATAGACTTCGCCAAAGCTTTTGATAAGGTGCCTCACAGTAAATTGATTGACAAACTTGTGTCTATTGGTATTAACAGTAACATAATAGCATGGATAAAAATGTATCTATCAAATCGAAGCCAGTATGTAACCGTAAACAACACAGCCTTGGAAGTTTTTTTCCGGAGTACCACAAGGTTCTGTTTTAGGACCCACCTTGTTCCTAATATATGTTAATGATATCTATATGTGCCTTGAGCCTAACGTTAAAATGAGATTATTCGCTGACGACTGCGTGATCTACACCACTATCCGCACAACTGATGACCAGCTTAGACTTAATACCACACTAGATAATATTGCATGTTGGATCTTGAGTGGGGAATGGAAATTAACGTGTCAAAAACAGCTTGCCTTAGCATAACTCGCAGAAAAACAATCCAGCATTTTAGTTACAATTTGGTCGGCACAAACATTGCAAGAAACGACGCTGTTAAATACTTGGGCGTTACCTTTACAAGTAAACTGAAGTGGGATGGCCATATAAGCAGCACATACACAAAAGCCTACCGCCAGCTGGGGTTCCTGCGTCGAAAACTTGCATTGGCGCCTCCTAATGTAAAGATGATAGCATATAAATCTCTCATAAGGCCGATCCTCGAGTACGCCAGCATTGTTTGGAACCCCCACCAAAAATATCTTTCCAACAAATTAGAAATGGTCCAACGCAAGGCCCTTCGCTTTATCTATTCTAAGTATTCGAGGCATGACAGTGTCACTGAGCTGCGCAGGCGGGCATACTTGCCGACCCTTGCAGCCCGTCGCCGTGTCTCTTCCTTAAAGTTTATTTTTCTTTTGTATCACAGCGGTTTAAACATAGATAAAGATAACTATATAAAGCCGCCTAACCATCACTCCCGTCGTACCAACCACAATAAGTGCATTAGACCATTTATGTCACGCTGTGACACTTTTAAATATTCATTCTTCCCGTCAGCAGTGGAAGAGTGGAACAAATTGCCACGTGAATGCGTTAATCATTCCTCTGTAGATTCATTTGTTCGGAATGTAGAAAGCCTGTTTTATGAAGACTAAAAGCAACTTTTGTTTTTTTATGTTTGTGAGCGCTTCCTCTGTAGATTCATTTGTTCGGAATGTAGAAAGCCTGTTTTATGAAGACTAAAAGCAACTTTTGTTTTTTTTTATGTTTGTGAGCGCTTCCGAACACACTAATCACAGTACCCCCTGCTGATACCTTGATGTTTTGTGACCTGTCCATGATTTTGTACAATTGCTTTCATCGTACAAGTTTTATTTTCACCATCATCTTGTGATTCTGTTTCTTCCGCTATGTGCGATATTGCCTGGTTTGTACGCGACTGTGTATATTTGCTCGCCCACCCTGTATGAGCCTGAGAAAGGCTTGCAGTATTAAATAAATAAATAAATAAATAAATAAAACGAAGTTGACTTTCGGGCTACTTGGTGAGAGGTAGACGAAATATAAAATACTCAACGAAATCTAAGATATCAACTTTTCGACCCGTGTCAATCTCTCGTGGAATCACCCCAAGTTACCTAGCTCATCCGTAGGCAGGTGCAGTTGCTCTGCGCGTTTAAAAGCCCCGGACCTTGCCGTCAACAAGAGGTCGTATTTAGCCTTTTTGGCCTCAATGTACTCTTTAATTGCGCCGGTCAGATTACCTGCGCACTAACGATTTGAATACGCCTCAATGTTTCATTCAATTGTGATGTTAGACGTGCATGGCGCATTTTCCCAGCCTCCTGCGCAATCACACGCCATCTGGCCTTCAAGAGATCCCATGCTGTCGGCGTAATTTGCGGCGTGTCTTCCAAAGACGCATAGATATTCATGCGCATTTCAGATACCGAAACTTCCTCATTTAAAATTGATGAATCCATTCGCCACAACTTGGAGCAATGCCTTCCCAGCTGGGCCTTTAAGGTGAACAGCACTGGCATGTGGTCGCTGAGCTTGCGTTGTCCGGAGCTAACGAAATGACATCACATGTCTCTAAACTTGCAACAAGCTCGTCAGGGATATAGACTCTGTCAATCCTGCTCTGAGACATACCCTGAACGCGCGTGGATCCAAAGGTGTTCCCGTGAAGCGTTGTCCATGCAACGACCAGCTTGAACTCTCTACATATTTTTGCAACTCTTTCGAATGGTATGTGCTTTGTCCTTGACTAAGACCTCGGATATCTCGAATTGAATCAAAAACACAGCTGAAATCACCTAACAACACGCACGGTGATGAATTTAGCAGAAATGACCTGGCACCTCTAAAAAAGTCATTGGCAAGAGACCTGTTCACGGGCACGTAAAAGATGGTAAATCAGATTTTCTGGTCGTTTATCCACATGTCCACCGCAATAACACGGCCTTCTGCATCGAAGAGGCAATGCGCACCCCGCCTGAACCTCGGATTGAGAAACACGACACCAGTGCCACGTGAGTGCGTCTGCGTTAAGGAGAAGAAGGCTTTAACCGAAAATCTAGTTCGAAAGGTCATGATGTCGTGCCGCGTTCGAAAGTTGGTCTCTTGCAGAAAAAGCACGTCGACCCCGAGCGAGCGCACTAGGTTCATTATCTCAATCTATTATCTTCGAAGCAGCATGGCTTCCGCCGAGGCTTATCTACAACAACTCAGTTAATCGAATTTGTTCATGATCTTTCAAAAACAATCAATTTGCGTGGTCAAACTGATGTGGTATATTTGGATTTCGCAAAGGCATTTGATAAAGTATCGCACTCAAAGCTACTGTTTAAAATTGACAAAACGTTTCAAAATAATCACTTGACAAAATGGTTTTCATCCTATCTCAGCTGCCGTCAGCAGTTTGTTCAAATAAAAAATAAACAGTCTAGAGCAGTTGCAGTGAATTCTGGAGTTCCCCAGGGGAGTGTGCTGGGTCCCCTTTTATTTTTGTTATATATAAATGACCTACCAAACCGCGTTACGGTCCCGATAAGGTTGTTTGCCGATGACTGTGTTGTTTATAGCAGAATCGAGACTGAACATGACCAAGTTAATCTAAACAACAATCTTCAAAGAATAAAGGATTGGTGCGAAGAAGGGCAAATGAGTTTGAACACAGAAAAAACAGTCTTTATGACTATAACTAGAAAGAAAGCACCTCTAGATTACAACTACCAGATTGGCAATGCTTTCCTCAAGCGTGTACAAAACTATAAATATCTTGGGTTATGGTTCATGCCCGACCTCCGGTGGAACACTCATATTGATAATGTATGCTCCAGGGCTACCAAGGCATTGTATAGCCTTAGAGGTAACCTTTATACCGCCCCATCTGATATAAAGTGTCTTGCTTACAAAACTCTTGTCAGACCTATTATCGAATATTCTAAAATTGTCTGGGACCCTTACACTAAGACAAACTGCAATAAAATACCAAAAATACAGCGACTTGGTGCGAGATTTATTTTTAATAAATATCGCCGACATCATTCTCCTACTGAACTCTGTAAAAAAGCAGGACTGGATAGTCCTGAACTTAGGACGAGGATTGAGCGTCTGAAATTCCTCTTCCAGTTAATTCATAATCATTTTAAACTAAACTATTCAGATTACTTCCAGGTCAACACACAAGAACACTCCAGACATCGCCATAGTATGTATATACCACCCCTAGTCCCACGTAACGATTGCTTTAAGTTCAGTTACTTTCCACGTGCTATTGAAGATTGGAATATGCTGCCAGAGTCTATAATTGGTTGTTCCTCGCTTACATCATTTGAACAGAATCTAAAACGTTTATTTTCCGAATAACAGTGACATATGTTTTTTTTTCTTTTTTTTTGGCGTGTGTGTGTACTTTTTGTTGGTTGCATGATTCTGCAGTAGTTGTCTTTCAAATCTTCAGCGCGGTGCAAAAGTGCCGCCTCAAATGCGTCATGTGCTGTTCTGAGCGTATGTATTGCATCGCATGTGTGTTCCATTTATATATGTTATGTATAACTTCGAGTTGCTGGTCACAATAATACCGAGAAATTATCTCGAGACCTGTACGGTACTTCTTTTTTGCAAATAATTGTTTGTACTTCCACCCTGTAACGGCCCACTTCTGGGCTAACAGTATAAATAAATGAAATGAAATGAATCTCCTGTTGTTTTAGAAGATCTTTGAAACCACGAACATTGAAACTCATGAAAGATAGTTAATCCATTTAAAATAAATTTAGGGGGAAACGAAACAATCGCTTTTTTCCTTGTTTTTTTTTTAACAGCGATCCGTAAGGGGACTGCACGGCCTCTCCTGTGTCAAGCAGCAGTGGATGAAGTCAACGTGATGATACTCAAAGGACTGGCGCTGAGATTTACTCACGCGCACAGATATAACGAACCCAGTAAGACACACCAATAATAACAGAAATAGTAGTTGCAGCATGCAACGTAACTCACATGATGCAATTACTATAACAGGGCATAGCCACCACAGCATAGAGCTCACAAATTGGCACATGAAGGTTCCATCGGGAATAACAGTAACATATGGAATACTAAACAGTTTGCATGCATCAGAGACAACAAATGCATAGTGGTTGTACGGCTGGGAAGCAAGCATTGCAATGGTACAGCCAACAAGACGCGGAAAAAATGGATGTGGGCAGCACAAATTAAAAAAACATCGAGTCCTCATCCGCATCAGGTGATGGATCTCGGTTTGGCGAATCCGCTCAGGGCTTTTTGGATGTACCGGAGGTGGTGACATCACTTCCACTGCTTAAACTACCAGGCTTGGTGCGACGCTGAGAGCTTGTGGCTCTAGACAACTTGTCGGGAGAACACGTTTTTTCAGAAGACAAAGATACCGATCGTTAGGCTTGCGAAAATCTGTCACTCATTAATTTTTATGATGGTGATCGGCTCCTACGATGTCCGGATGTCTTGTCGGACGCTTCTTCTTAGGCCTGTACAGCGTGTGTACGAGGCGTGTTAGGTTACCTTTTACTTCTTTCGTGGGCGTCGTCTTCACGCTACCTTCCAGGCCCTCAGGTGACCGTTCATGGAGCTCGTCACTTGCACTTGTCGCCTCGGAAGGTCGGAGCAATTTTCCCGGTTGGCCAGCGCTCCGAGATGCTTGGGACGCTTCCATCAGTGGTGATGCGTTCGAGGATTGTTCGTTTTCTGTGGCCTTGAGTTCCTCTGATGAAGACGTAGCAGACGCACTCGGCGTCTCCACAGCGTTGCCGGGCTCCTCTGACGACGTTGTGGGAGATGACAATGCTGCGGTGTCCCCAGTCAGCACAGAAACGTCGTTGTCACGCGTTGTGAATGGCGACGCGGCATCAACGCCGCTGCCGTCTTCTGTCTTGGCGTCATAAAATTCTGTGTCGGTTGCGCTGTCTTCATCCCAATAATCTGGAATCTTCTGTGGCCGTGGCTTCGTTTTGCGTTGCAAAACTTGCATGTGCCTGGAGGTTCCAATTTGGGTTGTTCTCTTCGAAGCACTCCCTCCAGGTTCTGGGAATTCATTCAGTGACTGTGAGGTGCCCTGCGCTGCGTCTGCGTATGACTTCGGACGGAAGAAATATTTCGTCGCGTGGTCCCCATTACAGCGCTTACACTTGGACGCACAATCTTCAGGTGTATGACCGAAGGTGCCACATCGTTGACAGAAGGGTGTTGTGCAAGTAGCCGCAACATGACCTTCGCTGCTGCAGCGTGCGCATACTCTGCGCATACCACGATACTCCAGCATCACGCGGTGACCTTTAATTGATAGAAAGTTAGGGGCGGGCTTGGCCATCTTGATTCGGACGATGCGGGTACCAGTGTAGGTTGATTGATGCCTTTGCAAGGTAACAAATGTGATACCCTTCACTTTTCCGTACGGCTGAAGAGCTGAAATAACTGCGTCATCTGACACGTATGGTGGGAGGCGGAACACATTGACTTGTACGCTTGGCGCCCCGACTGCTTGAACTTGTACCTTATGACCTTGTAACTTAAACCCTCGGTTTACCATCAACTTGGTTGCTTGTGCAGCCGACCAAGCCGCAACTAGGAACTTCGAAGCTCCGCGGTGTTGCAGGAACAGCACCTCTTCACTTTCCATGACGTCTTCGAGGCAATCGATGATCTCGTCAACGGACGCCGTCCCCTCCGGGACGGTGAAGTTAAAGCAGTGCTCCTTGAGCGGGAGCGCCGCAGGCCTTGACGCATTCCTTGCTGGTCTCGGCAGGCGCCGACGACGATGGAATCAGGCCTCAAAAAAACTGGTTGGCAAAGTCGCGAGTGGACACCCGGCAGCAACGACGCCGGAACGCTGACCGTGTTGAAGACTGGAACGCCGAAGCTCCTTATAGCGGCACCTGTTCGTCCCTCGTAGCCGCTGTAGTAGTGTGTAACAAGTATAACATTTTGACCTCCAAGGTAGTGCCGGTGAGACATTTTTTCTGTGCGTTGTTGAACAATAAAAGATAAAGCTCAATGTACATGCCAATGGCTGCTAGGGGGAATCAGATAGAGGAGAATCCGGCTTTTAGTTAACGCGCATGCTGCGAATTTGTTATTGTTCAACAACGCGCAGAAGACAAGAAAGAGTTGCTAAGTTATACTCGCTAGGTGTAACCTACTAGGTTTTAGAAAGGTTTAGCGAGCGTTGGGCCGCAGTGCCATGAATACAGTGAACTATAGTATATACCATGAACTCGAGGTGGTTATAGTTGGGAAGTAGACACGAAGCGCAAGCCGTAAGAAAGTGTGCGTGTGCCTCCTCTCGTTCAATCCTTGGAATGTCAGCTGGATGGCGGTGCTTCTATATGAGGAATATGTGATTAAATGATGTGAGATGGTCGTACTTGGAGTGTTGAATAGATGGACGAACTTACACACAGACAGATGCATGGATGGATGCATGAACGGACGCAGGGGCGGATGCATGGACGAACGCAGGGACGCAAGCATGGATGGACGGAAGCAAGAACGAATTGACGGACAGATGCTTCACCCCACTACCCATTATTCACTCCGTGGATATGCTGCCATTTTTTTATTACTTATCATGCTACAAAACCTCCTCTAGTATCGTACCATTCGCATTTTTTAGCGTATATACATTTAGCGATATGTACAAGTACCGGCCTCTACGGCTGGTTCAAGAACTAACGAGAGGTGGCTACATACGATTACGACTGGACAGTCGTAATCGTATGTAGTCGTAATCGATCACCCACGCCTTAAAGTGCTTCGCTCCTAAAAGAAAGACAAATATAGAATACGAAGTGATTTACTTCGGAGAGCGATGCGCTGTTCTTTTACTAGCTTGTGAACACATACAAGATGGTTCTAGTAATGTGTCAAATATTCTTAAAAAGTTATATAAAAGAGGTATCTGCGTGTTAGTTTTGGCATTGCCTTCTGGTAGTTGAAGGCATCGTCACATGGGTACAAACAATAATTACAGCAGTAAATATAAAAATTAACAGACATAATTTTGTCATTAGTGTTAATAACCGGTCGAGTCAAATGGGCGATTTTAAAACCTTCGTTCGAATAGTCCATAGCATTTTTGAAATTTCGGAAAAGCGGCCACTGGTAATCTCTGTGGAGCGATGCAATCTGGTCAATTTAGCTGGCGAAACCGAAATCGACGCACCTAACAGTGTATCTACCATTCACTTGGACAACATTGTCAATGACGACACTGTTCCCCTCGCATTAGGGCAGAGGAATAGGCGAGCATCGATAAGCGGCCTCAGTGGGTAGCGTCTAAATTGACAGCTGATAACTGCGAGAAAACAATGTCGTTACTGAGGTAGAAGTAAATGGTAGATGCGCTATTTCATGGGTCGGTTTTGGTTTATTCAGCTAAATTAGACACATTGCACCGCTCCGCGCTGATTACCAGTGGCTGCTTTACCGAAATTTCAAAGTGGTTATGCACTATGCATAAGAAGGCCTTGAATTCACCGATTTACTCGACCGGCTATCAACACTGCTTAAAGAGTTAATTTTGTTAATTTCAAATATTGCTACCATATTAATTGCTTTACGCATCTGGAGATGCCTGCTGTCGCAGGTGAGGCAACGCCGCAAGTAGCACGCAGATACCTTCTTCCTTTTATTTTTAAAGAACATTGGAATCATTTCATGAAACGCCCTGTATAAGTCAATCAGAACACAATAAAAAATATTTTCCATCCACAGAATGATGGTGCACCAGCCTTTCTTTCATGTGAAAGCAGTCGTGGCAGATGCTTGCCGTGAAAGAGTGAGGATACTTTCCGTATTCCAGATATATTCGAAATGAATATCCCAGGTGAAATTAGGTTGGTCCTTTCGGCCCAAAACTGTTTGCTTCGGTAAATGATGTTTTCAGAAACTCGTAGAGTCTGCTGTCACACTCAAGCATTTGGGTTACCCGGCCTAGAGACCGGGTAACACCAATTTGTAACTGCATACATGAATCAACAACATGAAAGACGCAAGGGCTTCTTGACATCACCAATAAAGGTCGAACATAATTACTGGGCGTGGAGCATGCAGTATTGGTCAGTTATAACGCACCCAGTACGGCTTTTGTGGTGCTATACGTTCGAGGTGAAATGAAAATGGAGTAATCATACTGTTGTGGGTGGGCGGATGACCACTAAGTCGTGACCCAGAGGAAACACAAAATTCAGAATCATACCAGGCCACAAACCCTGCCACGCAATCGCAAACGCCGTTTCAGGAAGCCCTATTTTAATTTAGCGTGTTCATTTCAGGGGCAAAGCTTCTTATGGCGTGGCTTTAGCGTCCCCGTTAAGGGTAGCCACCCCTTGGCAATTCTTGAACCAGCCATAGAGGGCGGTACTTGTACTATACGCTGAAAAATGCAAATGGTACGACACAGGAGGGCATTAGTTGTAGAAAAGAGGGATTGAGGTCGCACGTACGGAAGGAAAGATATACGATCGCGCGACTACGATTGCGCGATCTTCGGCGGCGCCGTATGCCAGGGGGTGCTCTATAGTACAATAAAAGTGCTGTTCTTGCACGCGCGCGCATTCAGTGGCTCGGCGACGGAGGATGGACAAGGCTGGTGAGCGGTGGGCGCGCAGGGCGGCAGCGGCTGCCCCTCGAACAAGGGACCCCGACGTGCGGGCGCGCCAGGAAAAATCACGCTGCGAAGCTGCGCGGCGGCGTCGCGAGTACTCTGCAGTACAACGGGAGGCCAAAGCGGCGCGGCAGCGGTGTACGGACACAGCTTCGCCCCAGTCTCCATCATTCACCCCGTGGATGTGCTGCCATTTCTTTTTTCATCTCAGGTTCTTCATCTCAGGGCAGGGTTCCTGCACTACTGGTGGCAAATTGTCTTTTCATTCACTTAACATGTTGTTGTGACGTAAAAACACAGGTCGTATTTGAAGAAGCTGAGAAATCAGCAGCGCATCGGTCTTTTTATTTACCTCACGCCAGAGAGTTCCTCGTCTTTCTCGTTGTTGCTTTCTGCATAAAAGCGTGCAGATGCGCGTATGCACTGTCGCCTTCGTCTTTATCGCTGGACGCACGTGACATTTGCCTCCCTTCGATAATGACATCGTCCGGATGCACCGTCAAGGCACTCTACTTATAAAAGCGCATGTATGCACTAGCACCCACAGGACAAGTGAAAGTTAGCTGGACAGGTAGGGTTTCATCCGGAGGACATGCATGATCTCGGGTGAGCAATTTCGGCCACTGGAACTACCATAGCCTTCGGGAATAACTTCGTAGTTGATGTCGTTCAATCGCCGGGTGACTCGATATGGGCGGAAGTATCGTCGTAATAGCTTCTCTGAAAGTCTGCGTTTACGTATTGGGATCCAGACCCATACCTTGTCGCCTGGTGTGAAGGTTACCAATTTATGTAGTAGGTCGTACCGTTTCGCATCTTTCTGTTGCTGGTGACCAATATGCACGCGAGCTAGCTGTCGGGCTTCTTCGGCGCGCTGACCAAATTCTTTGGCGTCAGCATAAAAGTCGCCACACTGATGTGGCAGCATAGCGTCCAACGTTGTATAGTGACTTCGCACCCGTGTATTAAACTAAACAGTGTCAATCGGGTAGTTTTCTGCCGGGCGGTATTATAGGCGAAGGTCACATAAGGCAAGATTTTATTTTAGTTCTTGTGTTCTGTGTCGACATACATGCAGAAAATGTATGCGAGGGTCTTATTAAGCCGCTCTGTTAGTCCGTTCGTTTGTGGATGGTACGCCGTTCTTCTCCGGTGAGCTGTACCGCTGAGCCTGAGAACCGACTCCAAAAGTTCTGCATTGAACGCAGTTCCTCTATTCGTGATGAGAACTGTTGGAGCACCTTGCCAAAGGACGACGTTTTTTATGAAGAAATGAGCCGCTTCTGCTGCTGTGGCCCTTGGTATGGCTTTAGTATCTGTGTAACGAGACAAGTAATTGTTGGCGACAATGATCCATCTGTTCCCTGTGGTAGAATTTGGGAATAGGCCCACGAAATCTGTCCCGATATGGGCGATTGGCTTTGCTGGTACTTGGACGGAATGTAATAAGCCTGCCGACTTGCCGGGGGGTGCTTTGCATCTTTGGCAGTCGGCACAGGTTCGGACGTGATGTTTTACAGCAGCAGGTAGGTTCGGCCAGTAGTATATTTGCAGTCGCGACAATGTTCGAGTGTAGCCGAGACAACCGGAGGTGACTTCATTACAGCAGGCTTCCAGAATTTCTTCTCATAGTGATGCAGGGATGACGAGCAAGTATTGGCTGCCGGTGGAAGAAAACATTTTCTTGCATAGGAAGTCGCTCATTAAACAAAAAGACAGCCGTCCTCTGGCAAAAACTCGCGGCACGTCTTCACGTCGTCTTTTTAAAAGTCGATAAGCGGAAGCAGGTCATAGTCACTGCGCTGCTCTTGTAAAATAGTGGCGGCGTTGATGACTCCCAAGAATTTGGCGTCCATAGACTCGTCATTATTAGCGGCAGGCTCGACGAAGGGGGGACGGTGTGAGACAATCTGCGTTGGTATGCTTCTTCCCTAATTTATAAATTATGGTCATATCAAACTCTCGATGCCGAAGGCTCCAGCTTGCTGAACAGCTGGATGGGTCTTTCAAGTTAGTGAGCCAGCAAAGCGAGCGGTGATCGCTGACGACCTTGAATGAGTGGCCGTAGACATACGGTGAAAATTTGAGAACCATTCAGACCACGGCGAGCCACTCTTTCTCGGCAGTCGAGTAGTTTACTTCCGTGCGAGAGAGACTCTGCTGGCATAGGCTGTCACTTTCTCGGAGTTATCTTGCCATTGTATCAGTAGGGCGTCCAGGCCTACATTGCTTGCGTCGGTGTGAAGGGCTGTTGGCACTTCCTGTTCAAAGTGCGCAAGAACCAAAGGCGTTTGGAGGCGTTGGTCTAATTAGTTGAATGCAGTTTGTTCCTTTTCGCCCCAAAGAAAGGAGACAACCTCTCATGTGAGTCGTGTCAAAGGCGCCGCAATAGACAAAAAGCGGTGATGAATCGTCGGTAATAAGCGCATAGGCCTAAGAAGCGTCTCACTGCTCTTTAGTCATGCAGTGTGGGAAACTTTGCTTTAGCGTCAACTTTGCCCGGGTCAGGTCGAACACCTTTGTGACTGACCACGTGGCCTAAGAATCAAAGTTCGCTAAAACCAAAATGGTGCTTCTCTGGTATTAAAGTCAGGCCAGCCAAGCGTAGAGCTTGTAGAACTGCGAATAAACGACTCAGGTGTTCCTCGAATGCAGCTGAGTAGGCAATAACGTCGTCTAGATAAACCAAACATGTCTTTCACTTCAGTCCTGATAGCACAGTGTCCAATGAACGTTGAAAAGTGCCTAGCGCTGAGCATAATTCAAATGTAAGCACTTTAAATTCATAAAGAGCGTCGGGCGTCACGAAGGCAGTTTTCTCGCGGTCTCTCTTGTCGACCTCTATTTGCCAATAGCCACTTCGCAGGTCCATTGATGAGAAATAGCGTGCATGCCGCAGCCAATCAAGAAAGTCATCTATGCGCGGCAGTGGGTAAACGTCTTTCTTCGTGATTCGGTTTAACTTGCGGTAATCTATACAGAAACGCAAGCCGTCGTCTTTCTCTTTAACTAATACCACGGGGGATGCCCAGGGACTTTTGGAAGGCTGTATTACGTCATCTTTGAGCATCTTCTAAACTTGATTTTGGATCTCCTCGCGTTCTTTCGGAGCCCCACGGTATGGGTTTCACCGGATCGGTCTCGTAGTTTCTTCAACAATGACTCGGTGCCGGGTCAGTGGTGTTTGCTTGACCTTCGACGTGCACAAAAACAATTTTGGAACTAGTGTGTCAGCTCTAGTAGGCGCTGTTTATCTTAGGGTGACAGGGTAGAGAAAATGTCGACAGACAAAGGTATCGAGGCTGGGACGGTCGTGTCGTCGAGTTGCAAAGCGGAGCAATCTCTGGGTTCATCCACATCACCGTAGTAGGCAATTGCGGTGCCCTTCTGGATGTGACGGCTCTCATTGCTGAAGTTGGTGAGGAGCACTTCGGCCCGCCCATCAGTTAGTGCCAGAACGCCTCTCGCTATGGAAACACCTTGCGTAAGCAATAGCGGGACAATTCGCTCCGCTGTCATGTCGTTACAGCACGGCCGTTCACATAACACCGACACAAGGCAGCAAGATTTCGACGGGAGCATCCCATCATCGGCTACACGTAAACGTTGCAGTGGTTCTTCAGTGGCAGCGTCGACGTTGGTGGAGCGATTCTGGGTAATTCGCCATCTTGGATCCCGCAGGAGAAGTTCTTCGAAGAAGCAGACGCTTAGCTGGCCTACCCCCTGAAAACATCAGCATGAACGGCGACACAGCTATCCCGTTGACGTACTACGTTGCTGCATCCGCCAGTGCCACCGACATGACACAAGGTGGCCGTCGACCTCGACAACCAGACTACTGGACGCCTGAACCACGGATATTTTCAGGTAAAGCTGACGAATACGTGGATGCTTGGCTAAAACACTATGACAGAGTGAGCTGCTACTACGAATGGGGCGCGCCGGCGAAGCTTGTGAACGTAGTATTCTTCCTTGCCGGAACCGCTTTGCTTTGGTTTGAGAACCATGAACATGTCGTCACTTGGGATATTGATACACAACAGCTGGCACAGCCTGGCTGCAAGAAAGAGAAAGACGACGTTGGTGGCTGGTTGTTGTCGAACTGTCGCCATCTTGTTCGCCGAGCACGGTGCATCCTATTTAATTTATTAAATAAGTTACCCGTAACATTATTGGTGGAGGTGGACGACTCCTGTACCTCGATGGAGACGTGCAGCGGTCGCAACACCGGGGACTCTTCGGCTACTTCAACTGCCAGTGCCTCATCCCCACTGGTCTCTCGATCCGAGTCAACAACCTACGTCACCCTGCCACCTCTGCGGGATCCTGGAACTTTCTCCGCTGACGGTACCATCGACGTTGACTTCTGGATGCACCGGTACGAGCGAGTCAGTGCTACCCACCGCTGGGATCCCACGCTCATGCTCGCCAATGTTGTGTTCTACCTCGACGGCACGCCGCGGACATGGTTCGAAACAAACGAAGCCGAAATCACAAGTTGGGATGTTTTCAAATCGAAGATCCGTGATCTTTTCGGCGATTCATCTGGTCGTCAGCTCGCTGCCAAGAAGACTCTCGCCACTCGCGCCCAGACGTCTACTGAATCGTACGTGTCATACATTCTTGACGTCTTGGCGCTTTTTAGCAAGGTCGACCAGCGCATGTCAGAAGAAGAAAAAGTTAATAACGTCCTGAAAATAATTGCTGACGATGCCTTCAACCTGCTGGTTTTTAATAATGTCACAAGCATCGGCACGATCCTGACAGAATGCCGCCGTCTAGAACAAGCTAAAGCCCGCCACGTCAGCCACGGCATCACGCGCCTGCCGAACACAGCTGCTACTTCATCTTGTGATGACGCCGTCCACCCAGTTTCCCGATGTGACAACTTCACCCACATCATTCGTCGCGAGGTCGAGGCATCCCAACCAGTAACTACTGCATTTCCAACGCCTGATCCTTCACCGACCACTATCTCACTGATACAAGCCGTCGTTCGTCAAGAATTATCGGACGTCGGCCTACACCCCATTCAACCAGTCTACTCTTCCGAACCTTTTTATCGTCGTCCCTCCGCTCCTCGATTTGGTTCCAACTACTCTCGACAGCGCAATTTGTCCAAATGGCGTACACTGGACGACAAGCCCATATGCTTCAACTGCCGACGTATCGGTCATATTGCTCGCCACTGCCGCAATCACTCGGCTCCACCGGCACACTATGGGCCTCCTACCCAGGCCACTACTGTCCACAAGTCGTCCTCAACATTTGATTTTGATTCCCTATGCCAACCACATCCTCTTATTTTGCCGCTCCTCTGACGACACCTCGCCACGCCCGCTCACCATCCCCTGTTCGCCGTCATTCTTGTTCGCCCCCACAACGCCGTCCTGCCTCTACGACCTATTCGCAGCACCCCCGACCGGAAAACTAGGCAGTGCAGCTTCTGGAGGTGAAGCTGCATTGACGACGACCTCTGCAAGAAATCCTCGTGTGACATTACCGACCACCCGGAATCTGTTGAATGTTACTTTAGACAATGTACCTGTGCGCGCGTTGATCGATACTGGCGCGCATGTGTCCATAATGAAAGCTGCTCCTCGTCGCCACCTAAAGAAAATTATCACACATACCTTGAACCGAGCCGTTCGAGTCGCCGACGGGGGAACTGCCGCAATTATTGGCATGTGCTCTGCACGTGTGACTATCGCCGATAGAAGCACTGCTGTTCTTTTCACCGTTATGGAAAATTGCCCTCATGAAGTAATTCTAGGCATGGATTTTCTAACGGCTCACTCGGCCCTTATAGATTGTTCAGCCAGCTGTCTTGACCTTGAAGTGTCTGTACTTTCTGATCTGACCAACCCACCCCAAGGTCGCCTTTGCTGCATTGATTTCGCACGCCTTCTGCCTAACTTTGTCACATATATGGACCTCTTCTCTGCACCACCTGTACCTGACGGATATTACATTCATGCCGTGATGCTTACGCATGGCGTCGCTGTTCCACACACCATTTTGACAATCGTTGAAAACCGCACAAGCTTTCCTATTGTCAATTTTGCCCTCACTGCCCAAATTCTTTCACAAGGTATCTCCCTGGCCGAAATTACTGCTCTACGAGACCATACGGTTGAATCCTTCAGAGTGGATGATTGCTGCACCTCTGACCATAAACCAACTCTATCACGTTCGTTGGGCGTCGACGTTTACCACATGGTACCATCAGACCTCGCTCCTGATCAAGCGGAAGCCCTTCGTCACGTCCTGGAGTCCTATAGTGACATTTTCGACATTGCCACCACGACTTTAAGCCAAACGAGTATTGTTACTCATCGCATCAATACTGGTGACGCGTGTTCCATTCACCGACGTCCATACCGTGTTTCCGCGTCCAAGCGCACAGTCATACAACAGGAAGTCGAAAAGATGCTTGCAAAAAACATAATTGAGCCCTCTTGTAGCCCCTGGGCTTCTCCTGTCGTCCTGATCAGATTGAAGGAAGGAACATGGTGCTTTTGTGTAGATTATCGTCATCTCAACAAAATTATGAAAAAATATGTTTACCCGTTGTCTAGAATCGACGATGCCTAAGACTGCCTTCACGGTGCTACGTATTTTTCCACTATCGACCTTCGATCTGGCTATTGGCAGATCGCTGTGGATGAGATGAACCGTGAGAAGACCGCATTTGTCACTCCTGGCGAGCTTTATCACTTCAAAGTTATGCCCTTTGGTCTCTGTAATGCGCCGGCCACATTCGAAAGAATGGTGGACTCATTGCTCCAAGGGTTTAAATGGTCAACCTGCTTATGTTATTTAGACGACGGTATCGTTTTCTCGCCCAAATTTTACTCCCTTCTCGATCGTTTATCAGCGATTCTTGAAGTTTTTCATCGAGCAGACTTCAATTGAACTCTTCGAAATGCCACTTCGCTCGTCATCAAGAAACCGTATTTGGCCACTTCGTCGATGCCACAGGAGTCCACCCGGACCCCGAGAAAATTCGCACCATCCCGGACTTTCCTGTTCCGAAGTCAACAAAGGACGTTCGCAGTTTTGTGGGCTTGTGCTCCTACTTTCGACGGTTTGTTAAGGACTTTGCCATTATTGCACGCCCACTCACAAACCTCCTGAAGAAGGACAACCCGTTTTTCTGGGGCGCCGATCAAGCCTCATCTTTTTCCCAGCTCACGACGCTCCTTACAACACCGCCGATTTTAGCTCATTTCGATTCATCAGCTCCAACTGAGGTTCACACTGAGGCTAGTGGGCATGGCATCAGTGCAATGCTATTGCAACACCAACGCGGACATGACCGTGTTATAGCATATGCAAGCCGACTGCTGTCTACAGCTGAGCGCAACTATTCAATCACGGAGATTGAGTGTCTCGCTCTTGTGTGGGCAGTCGCCAAGTTTCGCCCATACTTACACGGGCGTCCATTCCGGGTAGTCACCAACCACCACGCGTTCTGCTGGCTGGCCTCACTCAAGGATCCCACAGGATGCCTCGCTTGTTGGTCCCTACGATTACAAGAATACACGTTCACCGTATCGTACATAACAGGGCGGTCACATCAAGATGCGGATCGTTTATCATGCTACCCTGGGGAAGAGGCTGCCCATACTGACACCTTTCCAGACCTTCTGTCTGTGACGCAGCTAGTCAACCTTGGCCAGGAACAACGCCGGGATGCTTCCCTGCGAACCATCATTGACAAGCTTGAGTCAATGCCTCGCGACGCATCTCTACAAATGTTCCTGGTAAAAGACGGCATTCTGTATCACCGTAACCTCGATCCATATGGCCATGACTTGCTCCCCGTCATACCAGCACATCTTCGTGCGACTGTTCTCAACTAACTTCATGACGCTTCTTTGGCGGGCCACTTGGGCGTCTCTCGCACATACGACCGTATACGTCGTCGTTTCTTTTGGCCTGGTCTTGCCCGCTCTCTTCGACGCTACGTCGCCGCTTGTGAGCCCTGCCAGCGCCACAAAAAGCCATCTTCCCTACCAGCTGGATTCCTTCAGCTGATCGACATTCCCATTGAACTTTTTTTTCGAGTTGGCCTCGACCTGCTTGGCCCATTCCCGATCTCCAGCTCAGGCAACAAATCGATCGCTGTCATCACTGACTATGCGAGACGGTACGCTATCACACGAGCACTTCCAACGAGTTGCGCAACCGATATGGTGGGCTTTCTGGTATATGATATTATTTTAGTACACGGAGCTCCGCGCCAACTTCTCACTGACCAGGGCCGGACCTTCCTATCAGCTGTCGTTGATGAAATACTGCGCTCTTGCTCTGCCAAGCACAAGTTTGCCACTTCGTACCATCCGCAAACGAACGGTCTTACGGAGCGCCTCAACCACACCATAACCGACATGCTTTCTAACTGCGTAGCAGCCGACCACCAGGAGTGGGACGTTCATTTGCCATTTGTGACGTTCGCATATAATTCGTCACGTCACGACACTGCCGGCTATTCACCATTCTATCTTCTATACGGCCGAGAACCCGCCCTACCATTTGACACCTTGCTGCCCTCGGTCACTGAGTATGCCGGCGAAGCCATTGCGCGAGCCGACCACGCACGCCAACTCGCCTGCAGCCGCCTGCAGGCCCCAAAGGAGCAGAAAAGACAACTCTGCGATTCCCATCATCGAAACGTGCACTTTTCACCGAGTTCCCTTGTCCTCCTCTGGTCCCCCACTCGGCGTGTAGGGCTTTCTGAAAAACTGCTGTCACGCTACACTGGACCATACCGCGTCGCTCGCCAGGTGACTGACGTTACATACGAGATCGTTCCAGCCGATTCAACGTCACCATCGTCACCTTCGAGTTACATCGTGCACATAGCTCGACTCAAGCCTTATCACCCTCCTTACACCACATCCGAGTTGCTAAAGCACCGAGACGGTGCTTCTACCACCGGGGGGTTATGATACACAACAGCCGGCACAGCCTGGCTGCAAGAAAGAGAAGTACGACGTTGGTGGCTGGTTGTTGACAAACTGTCGCCATCTTGTTCGCCAAGCACGGTGCATTGTATTTAATTTATTGAATAAGTTACCCGTAACAATATATTTGTTGAGGCACTGAAGGCCTGCTTTGGGGACACGAGTTCTATGAAAAAAAAAGGCTGAGCAAACGCTGTCACGTAGGGCTCAGTTGCCCGGCGAAACGTGGACAACCTACATTGAACAAGTATTGAAGCTTTGCCCGATTGTCAATGCAAATATGTCTGACGAAGACAAAGTCGGTCATTTCTTAAAAGGCATCGCTGAGGACGTGTACAATTTTCTCATAACGAAAGAGAACTTGAACACTCCTTCTATTTTTAGGCAGCAGTGTCGCGTATTCGAGGGGTTGAAGACCCGGAGAACTTTACCCAAGTTTAGGCGCTTGGACAATGTTCGCACTGTTGCAAGTACGGACGTCGCCGCCTGCGAACGCATTCCCTTCCTCATACGTCCGGTAGGGAATGTCTACTTAGGGTAGGTAATAACCGCGAAGCCGAACCACAAGATTGAAGTAACTAGAAGAATAAGAATGGGGTGGAGCACATTTGGCAGGCACTCTCAAATTATGACAGGTAGATTGCCACTATCCCTCCAGAGGAAAGTATATAACAGCTGTATCTTGCCGGTACTTAGCTACGGAGCAGAAACCTGGAGACCTCCAAAAAAGGTTCAGATTAAATTGAGGACGACGCAGCGAGCAATGTAAAGAAAAATGGTTGGTGTAACTTTAAGAGACAAGAAGAGAGCAGAGCGGATTAGGGAACAAATGGGGGTTAGGGATATCATAGCTGAAATCAAGAAGAAGAAATGGACATGGGCCGGACATGTAGCACGTAGACAGGATAACTGCTGATTATTAAGTGTAACTAACTGGATTTCCAGAGAAGGCAAGCTGGTTAGGGGGAGACAGAAGGTTAGGTGGGCAGATGAGATTAAGAAGTTTGCGGGTATAAATTGACAGCAGCAAGCACAGGACTAGGTTAACTGGCGGAACATGGGAGAGGCCTTTGTGCTGCAGCGGGCGTAGTCAGGTTGATGATGATGACGTCAGGTAGTTCGAGAAGAGCTCGCAGGACTTCAAACAGGCGATGCTCACCACCAATGCTCGTTCGCCGCATGCCCCGAACCACCTTCCTACTGGATGCGAGAGCGCCACTTCGAAAATCAATCACCCACAGAAAATGCAGAATTAACCCCACAGTTTCCGTTTTCCCCGACGGGTCACGGCCACCACCAGATGTCATCATCTTGACATGCTGCTGCAGACATCCGACCATTGTCAACCAGGCCTCTACCAGAAGACTACTATACGTGACCAGGAAATGTTCCTGCGGAGCAAGATCTGTCTCCTCGTACTTCTGCCCCCTCTGCTCCAGCTAATGTAAGCCGATAAGTCCCCATTTGCTACACATTTGGTCTCCAAGGGCATATTTCACGCTTTTCTCCCAGCCAGCCGCCTCCGCCGCCACGTTTTTCGACGTACCCAGCTAGCAAGCACAAAACGCCTGTGCCGTCACGTTTTTCGACATACCCGCCTCGTATGCACGAAACCTGGACCGCTCACCCGGCCGACCACCGTCCCCGACAGCAATGGCTTAACGAATTTCGCCGCGATTCCCCCGCCTCCGAACGAAGCCTGACGCCACCTCCGGCACGTTCCCGCCGGTCACCGTCTTCGCATCGTCGGTCGCCTTCCCCGCATCAGCTGGGAAACCAGCTGGTGCGGCTGATAGAGGTGCGGTCGTGGGACGGTCAGTTTCGCCAATTCCTCCTTCTGCTGTGATGTTGATGAACAAAGTGCGTGTGTGTATAGAAGGTGTAGACACTCTTGCTCTTGTAGACACTGGTGCTGCTATTTCAGTTATGAGTCTTCGTTTCAAGCATTGTTTCTTGGGCCACAAAAGTAATGTTCGCATGGGATTGTAAAGAAACTTTTCGTGGAGTTGGAGGTGAAGCGTTATGCCCTGTTGGTATTTGCTCAGTTGTATCACGATTGGTGGACAAAATTTCCGAGTTGAATTCACTGTAGTAGCTCGTGCAACTCGTGGCGTCATTTTAGGGAATGACCTCCTTCATGAATGCGGCGCTACGCTTACTGTGGAACTGGAGAGATTCTTCTACAAAGTATGTTGCCCGCTGCGATAGTTGACGATTTTGCAACTCTCCCCATCAATGCGCTATCGTTGTCTTAAGATGTGACGATCCCTGATAGGACAGCAATGTTTCTTCTCGTATGCTCTTTTCACGTACGCTAAGGACCCCGCACTGGACTTGTCGAGCCCAAAAATACGAACGTCATTAGACGAATGTGCTGGTCCCATGGTCTGTCTTCAACGGACATGCTTGTTTGTGGGCGCCATCAATGGACATGCTTGTTTGGGGACGCTAAACGTAGAGTCAGAGCCTGTTGTCCTACAAGCCGGGTTTAAACTCGGAACGTTTGAGGAGCCGGCCACAGTTGACGTCAGAATGGTCTCCGAGTCTCCAGCCATCAGTCAGATTGCACCCAACTACTCAGCCGAGATTAAACGCGTGACCAATAAGTCGTTGCCTTCTTCTGAGCAGGATGTCCTCGAGGAGGTGCTTACACGCTACGAGGGAGTCTTTGATTTCGCTCAAGACAAGCTTTGTCCCAAGTGGACCGAGTCCCGTATGCACCACCGCATCAACACGGGAGATGCTACACCGATACGCCAGAAACCATATCGCGTATCCCCGTCAGAGAGGAAAGTGATCGCCGATCAGGTCAACGACATGCTGCAGAAAGGCGTTATTCAAGAGTCAAGCAGTCCCTAGGCAGCTCCTGTTATATTGGTAAAAAAGAAAGACAACTCTTGGCGATTTAGTGTAGACTACCGCCGTCTCAGCACCGTCACAAAGAAAGACGTGTATCCGCTACCACGCATCGATGATGCCGTTGATCGTCTGCACTCGGTCGCATCCTTTTCGTCCGTCTACCTAAAGTCTGGATACAGGCAGATACCAATACATCCGTCTGACAGCGAGAAGACTGCTTTTGTCACGCCTGATGGCGTTATTTGAGTTTAACGTTATGCCGTTTGGCTTATGTATGCCCCAGCTATCTTCGAGCGATTCGTGGAATCCATTCTTCGCAGTCTGGAGATAAGTATGTGTTATCTCGATGATGTAATTATTTTTGGCAAGACATTCCACGAGCACAACCATCGGCTTAGCGTTGTTCTAGATTGCGTCAAACCAGCTGGTCTCGTTTTAAACGTAAAGAAGTGTCGTTTTGGTGAGCGTCAAGCCCTTGTGCTCGGATATCTGGTCGACAGGGACGGTATACGGCAAGACCCGCAAAAAATTAATGCTGTCCGAGACTTCAAGCAACCAACGTCTATGAAGGATCTCCGTAGCTTCGTGGACCTGTGTTCTTATTTTCGACGGTTTATGAAAGACTTCACCCAGCTTGCTCATCCTCTGACAGAGTGGCTCCACAAAGACGCCCCATTCCGATGGACCATTGAATTTGAGGCTGTTTTCGAGCAGCGGAAGTATTTGCTTACTTCCGGGTCTTCTTGCGCCATTTTGACCCGAAGGCACTCACGGAACTGCGTACAGATGCTAGTGGTATTGGTGTTGGTGCCGTGCTAGTTCGATATCACGACAGCCGCCAGCACGTCGTGGTGTTTGCAAGTCGTACTTTGACTAAGGCGGAGAGGAATTATATTGTCACCGAACTGAAATATCTTGCGGTTGTTTTCGCCATCCAAAAGCTCAGACCTCATTTGTACGGCCGACAATTCAAGATCGTCACAGATCATCATTCTCTTTGTTGGCTTGTCAGACTACGTGACCCAGCTGACCAGTTGGCTCGTTAGGCCTTACGGCTTCAAGAATATAATTATTCTGAGACTACAAGAGCGGTCGATGTCACGCAGATGCCGACTGCTTATCTCGTCTTCCATCTCTGACTGTGGATGCTGACGATGAGGATTTCAATAACTACCTGGCTGCAATCTCCTCTAACTTTTCAAATTTGGACGTCTTCCGTCGCGAGAAACAGCGTCACCCTTCGCTGAAAACAATGATCGATGCGGCTCGTAGCTTCAAACCCGGCACGCCATTCGTGATTCATGACGCCCTACTATATCGCAAGAATTACTTCCGCTATGGTTCCACCCTACTCCTCGTCATGCCAGAATGCCTGCGTATTGCGGTATCCCAAGCCATGCACGATGACATAACGTCTGGGAACCTTGGATTTGCCCGGACGCTTTACCGTATCCGACAACGTTTTTACTGGCCTCGACTCTCGACGACCACTAAACACTACGTCGCAAGTTGTGATGTCCGCCAACGCCATAAACAACCTACCACGCTATTGGCCGGCCATCTGCAACTGGTTAAGCCACCGACATCATCATTCGAAAAAGTCGGCATAGATTTACTGGGCCCTTTCCCCAAGTCTACCACCGGCCGCCACTGGATTATTGTGTGCGTTGATTACTTGACGCTGTATACTGAAACGATGGCGGTTGCTTCAGCCACACCATCTTATGTGTCATGGTTTCTTCACTCGATTATACTCCGTCATGGGGCCTCTCGTGTGGTGATAAGTAATCGTGGCCGGCAGTTTACCGCTGACATTGTCGAAGAGTTGCTATGGCTTTGTGGGTGCCAGTATCAGCATTCCACGCCATACCACCCTCAGACCAACGGCCTCGCTGAGTGCACCAATTGTACCATCATCAACATGCTTTCAATGCACGCCGCGGCAGATCACAAGAACTTGGATGCCGTATTACTTTTTGTTACATACGCCTTTAATACCGCGAAACACGATGTCACAGGATATACGCCTTTCTTTCTTCTTCATGCTCGCCATCCCCAAAGTTTCCTTGACACCATGCTTCCTTTTTCGACGAGCAAGAACGCAAGTGTCGCGCAGACTTTTTGTCGCGCCGAAGAAGCTCGTCGACTTGCTCGGCTCCGAACTTTCTCCGCCCACGCTCGCCCGAAAAACCGTTACGACGCAAAACACCCGCCCGTGGCATTCACTACGGGTGATTTCGTCTGGCTGTGGACGCCCATACTAAAGAAGGGACTTTGCCAAAAACTTCTTTCTAAGTACCCAGACCCATTCGTCACTACTCAGTGCTTGAGTGACGTCATCATTTACGCTGTTGTGAAAGTGACAGCTCAGGACCGGTGTTCGCGTAAGACGCAAAATGTGCACATTGCCCGATTGAAGCCCTAGAAGAACCGATCTCTTCTACTCGCTCGGTGAGCGCCGGCTTGCCCGGAGGAAAATCTAACGCGGACTGAAAGAGCGAGAAAGAAGAGGTAGGACGCTCTCGAGCGATGGTGATTCGGCAGTGACGGTTGAGCACTGGCATTTTCAGTGTAAATAAATCTATCACATCCGTAACAATATATATATATATATATATATATATATATATATATATATATATATATATATATATATATATATGGCTCGGTAACACGAAAGCTGTATATATGGCTTGATGAAACGGAACAGCCTCCGGCAGCATGAGCGGTCTTCATTGGCTGTGTTATCAGTTGTCATTCGCCAAGTCCTAGTGAAGCGAAGCGCCATTGGCTGCGTTGTAAGTGACGTCGTTCATTCATTCGCAGCCACCCTGGTCAGTTTCTCCTTACACCTTTCACATGGGTACGCCACGGACAACTTTAGAACATCGCCGACAGTGGAAACGTGAAAGAGATTGTATTCGCTAGGCTTATGATTCTATTGACTCGTTCATCAAGGGCAGGTGGATGAGGCTTTCGCCGGCGAAAACTAAATAAAACGATGCTGCTGCACCTCAGCTATGGCGCCCAGCGCTACACACCGAGGTTCACTCTCCAAACAATCCCCATCCCTCGGAAGAGGCCTCGGAGTGCAGCTGCACCAACGCCTCAGTTGGTCACCAGCGGTCAGCGACCAGCTTCAAAACGCGCGAAGGTTACCTCCACCCCTTGAGCGCTCCTTGCTCGCGGCAATGGATGCACGCCGTTCCTAGCCCTCCGATTCTACAACGGAATGGCTGTGGCGCGCATTTTGTACGGCCTTCGTCTCGCGGCGCTTACGCGTTCCAACTGGGATACACTGGACTCAGCGCATCGTATTGCAATTCGCTAATTTTTCAGCTGCCCCGCCCTGCCGGCATCGCCCTCTGAATATTCGGACATGTTACCGGGAGTGGCAAGCAAGCGGATGACGCCAGAGTGCGCGCTTCGGCCCGAAGCTGCCGCCACTTCCGACGGACTTCTCGCAGGGTGACTTCTCGTCTTTACTGACGGTTCAGTGTTGAACGATGGTTGTGCCACCGCTGCTTGTGTGGTGCCTTCACTGGAACTTCCCAGTCTGTCCGTTTGTCTGTCTATCTGTCTCCCTGTTCGTATGTCGGTCTGTTCGTGTGTCTGTCTGTCTGTTCGTCTGTATGTCTATGTTTTTCTGCGTCTGTCTGTCTATCTGTCTGTGTGTTTGTCTGTCGGTCCGTTTGTCTGTCCGTTTGTGTGTGTGTCCATCTGTCAGTCCGATATATTATTTATTTATTTATTTATTTATTTATTTATTTATTTATTTATTTATTTATTTATTTATTTACTTATTTATATGTGGGCTCTAACGTCCGAAAACCACCATATGATTATGATAGACGCCAAAGTCATAGGCTCCAGGAATTTAGACAACCTGTGGTTTTTCAACGTGCTTCCAAAATCTGAGCACACGGGCCTAACCACTTCAGCCTCCATCGGAAATGCGGCCACCACGGCCAGGATTCGATCCCGCGACCTTGAGGTCAGCAGCCGAGTACCTTAGCCCCTAGACCACCACGCCGGTGCCCATCTGTCTGTCTGTCTGTCCGTTCGTCCGTCTGCCTGTCTGTATCCATGTCCATCCGTTCATCTTTCTATCTGCCTGTCTGTCTGCTTGTTTGTCTGTCCAACTATCCGTCCATGTGTACGTCTGCCTGTCCGTTCGTGCGTCCGTCCATGCGTTCTTCCGTGCTTTCGTGCATCTGTTTTGACCATCTGTCTGCCTGTTTGATACTGGCGGCTACGCCTGGCTCAGGGAAGGTGCTCACATGCCCATCTAATCCTGGACTTAACCTAGCACAAAAAGTTCCATTTTCGTAACACAACTATTCAAGTTCTGGGGAACCTTGTTCGCATCTAGCCCGATCCAGACAAAACTTTTGCAGTACTCAATTTTCCGCTAAGAGGAGCTTGGCCCTTGAAACAGCTCATGAAACAACTTCTAGCTATCACCCACAAGGCAATGAAGTAACGAAGAGACTTCATCGCACGCTGTACGAGATGCTCTCAATGTATATTCAACCTGACCATCCCAAATGGGGTGTGGTTCTTCCCTTTATTATGTTTGCGCATAATACGTCAGTTCAACAGACCGCAAGCTACACTCCATTTTTCTTAGCTTACGGACGCCAACCAACGTCGTCACTCGACGTTTATTTCTTTTCGGGCCCCGTCAACCCTTCACAATTGGTTTGCGACCAATTTCTGTCCCGTGTTCCCCCATGCTGTCGCCTTGACCGTATAAATAACCAACCTAGCCAAGAAGATCGCTAACATGTTACGAAGCGACTGTCCGCGTTGCTCTCTATATACAGACATAGAGATCATGTACTTCGATGGACGCCTGCACGAGCGCCTGGTTTATGCGAAAAGCTTGAGCTTCGCTATTAGCCCCAAGAAGTTGGAGTGGCACCTCCTGGTAGAAGGCCTGGGTGACGTCACAGCATGGACTCCTCAATGCCGCCGCTGCGCACCTATATAATGATTCGCTCCAAGGTACGATGTTCCGCTGTTTGCGTTCGCTTTCCGCTCGTCTAAAGCGGCACATGAATGACGAAAACTGAATCGGTAATGTTCCTGGAAAAACAATAAATGTTTACTTCTGCTTCTTCACAATCGCGCACTCGATCGTAGGCAATGTGAAAGAAGTAAAAAGGTGTGTGTCACACTGCTAACCCCTATGATGGATTACATTCCTAGCCACAGCAGACACATTCCGATGGGTATGAAAAGCAATAACATACTTCTGCTTGGATACTGCAAACTCATTGGCGCATAGTTTTGTGATTTTGAGATGAAAGACACTATATTTACATTATTAGGTTGAGCTGTTCATGGGTAATTACTACAGAAGATAAGAGGGTTTGCGCTCCCCTATGGTTATTCGCATTGGAGAAATCCACGAATCTATGGACACTGCTTTCGCTTGTGTCTCAAGATCCGCGCTCGCATGCATTATCGAGTAGGTTGTGTTGGTTTTTCTCGTGAACCTACTCAATAAACACATTGTTCAGTTTCATGCTTCTCTCGCAATAATTATGGAGCTGTTTTTCAGCGAAATTATTGAGGTTAAGCGTGGTTGAGGTTGTGGGCGGGAATTCACATTGCTGTCAGATTCTGTCTTCGTGCAGAATCATAGCAACGGTGCTGTCGCACTAGTAACAACCAGTTTTGATAGCAATCTCATAAATTAATACTCCGTGCAGCTGATTACCTGAAAGTGGACATGTCGCACGAGAACAGTCGACGCTTCACCGAGCCGAAGGTTGTTCAACGATTACTTCAGCCATGTTGATAACTGTGCCATGAACAATATTCATTTCGACTTTCTGGCGTTTGTGGCACAATCGTTCCTATTAGCGGTGCTTCTGAAGGAAACATTACTGTTTGTGACGTGGTGGTAGATCACCCCAGCATTTCACGTAAATCAGGGTGTACTACTACACAATCTTTGGCAACTGTTGAGGAGAAACTTGTACATATGATAAAAAGACACGAACGTAACCCAATATTACTGAAATCGTTGTGTGTGGCAATAAAATTTTGTTTATTTCCGAACATATGAAGTTTGTGCTTATGACAGAGTCACGTAAAGTCTCCTGTTGGAGAAAGCACAACTCTGTCAAATTATTTAGATTTTTTGCATATGCAGCCGGAACTTTCACGGTAAAGCGCAATGTTTTGAGTCAATTGGAAACACACAAATTTTATTTGTGATACTTCGGCATACATGTTTTCATTTCGGAGTCTATGCCTAGTTGTAATGACGTTAGCCCCAATAAGCATATTGTCCTTAGCACCCATTCTTTGGCCTACTCAACGAAAACTACAATTTTCACATTAAATCTTCCGTTCGGACGCGATTGAGCCTGTCCTAGGCTAAATTATGAAAGCCTGTTTGTGGCCTCGATAACTTTCACTAGTTATGAAACCTTTCACCCTGTATCTTGAGAAATTTGCGTCAGGCAATTAGAAGTAACCACCAACGTATCGCTGAAAAGGAGCTACGTGGCGGGCCCAGAAAAAAGAGACATGTGGTGGCAGAGAAGGCGAGTCCTTGCTGTGACATCACATCAATGCCACTACAACGACGCCACTGTTTCGCCAGTGCTCGTTCTCGGGGCTAATATCGGCCCCTACAAAGTTAAAGAACAGCTAGGTCTTACTGGTTAACTACCATGCCACACCTGTTCATGCTCCCACTGACCAACGCTGCCGCGGGACAGATATTGTGCACGTTTCGCGTTTCGAGCCCTTTCTTACGCGTTCCACAGCGTATTTCGCGGCCAGACCGGCCGCTTCCATCTAAGGGGGAAATTAGTGTAATTCATTGGACTTCATCTTCTTCAAGCGTAAATAACTATCGCCATTCTTTGTGTGATTCATCTTTGTCGTCAGCGCCATTTTCCTGTTCCTGGAATAAAACATCGGCTGAACCGTGTTATTTCAATGCCTCGAAATACTATCGTATTTAAAAACGAGAAAAAAGTCACAGCTTTGCCGCAAATGTGAAGCAATGAACGCGATAACAACAAATTGGAAGGTCACGCGAAGAATAGCAAGCGGATCGAAATATGTCCACGTTTCTCGTGTGCAAGTGACGCACGAAACGTACTCACAGGTACAGATGAACACGAATAAGCTTCACCGACGTTACTTCGCTGTGCCTGAAAAGCAGGCCCTTTTCACAAACGGAGACTGTGCAGCGATTTCAGTGATCTTTGTGCGCCCGGTAACTGCAACATAGTCGTTCAGTGAAAGCCCAAGGCGCATGATTCTCCCCACCGCGTGATAAGCGCGCGTACACGTGAGCGTCCACCCCACCTCTCTCTTCGCGGAGCAAACTACTCGTGGGAGATGAGAGCGTGTGCCACTGTGTCGTGACGATCAGGCAACGCGCGCTCATTGCACCACCTCGTTGGTAATGCTGAATATACAATAGTTCCATCGAGATGGCCATCTCCAGCGGTAAATGGTAGATATAAATAGATTGCAGTTTCATGTTGATGGAGGCGATCCGTTGTGGCCCGGATAAAGACGAAGACGATGTTCTCAACGGTCGCGTTTTTCATGTTCTCCGCTTCGAAGGATCTATTGGGCATAGGCCGAGGTGCTGCTCATGCTTCAGCCAGCGGCAATGACTACCGCATTGTACTTCCTCGCCTTCCCACCGGTAGCTCGTTGTGGACTCTGTTTTTCTACATGCAGACTTAGCTGGTCGCCCTTACCAGGTTCAAGATTTCACAGATGCTCTTCGGGACATCACTGACTTAAAAGAAATAAGCTCCATAGGTCAATTTCAAATGTCTCGTGTTTTGATGGTCACATGTAAGTCAACGCTGACGAAAACAAAGTCGGTCCCAAGAGGCAAATTTTTCGGAAAATGTCGTCGATGCCTCGTTATTGACCCGGAGCCCACGGAAGTGAAGGTGAAGCTTATGTGGCTTCCTGGGCGTTTGGAGGACGCCTATGTTCGCGAGGCACTGCCAGCTTTTGGGAAGGTCTAGATAATATCACAAGAAAGCTGGAAAGTAGCGGACATGGAACAAACTCGGACGCTAAATAGGTATGTTGTTTTGTCCCTTGCTGATCGAGTTCGCGTTGCTGATATTTTTCATATTCTTGTTGTCTGCGGAGTGCAAAGCCTCGTCCTGATACCTGGCTGCCCACCACTTTGACTTCGGTGCAGTAAGGTTGGACACATCTGTCGAAATTGCAGGACCCCTCGTTGTGACAACTGTCGACGCTTCGGTCATTCGGCCGGGGATTGTGTTATGACATACACCAACAAGCTGCGATAGCGCTCACAACAGCCAGATGATAGCCTTCAAGAGCATATTATGGATGCCGCCGAGGTTCTGGACGCAACGGGAGACACTCAGTCGATTTCAGATGCTGTGGGCTCTACCACAAAGAATTCAGAACAGCAAATAAAGTCACTCGCTGTTGACACAGTTGAAACTTCCGCGTGCAAAGAGCCAAGTGAATCATGCAAGCAGCATATCCAAATCGGCTCCACACAACCCCTAGCACAAGTAGAAGTTCCTATGAAGAGTGCTGTTGCACTGACCCATAAAGATGCCGAAGAACCGCCAGTACAAGACAGAGACTCTGGGCTGGATCCCGCAGAAAGTTCTTCACCTGCTTGCGCTGCAGCTCCGCAGCAGCTTTTTCATCATGATGCAGTGTCGGAAGATGACATGCGGATCTCTATGGTTGCAGCAATACCGAAGCGTCGCGCATTGTACAGCTCGGATTCAAGCAAAGGGAGTGACCCAGCGTCAGTGACTAGGAAGTCACGCCGTCACCGAAAGTCCATGCCCAAGGGGAAGTGTCGCCGATCCAGATTTAGGAGGACTGGTGGGGGTTCACGGGAAGCTTCAGCGCCAACTTTTCGGACTGATCAAGTTGGATGATAAGCGCATTGGACGGTAGTCACCATGGCGCAGTCTGAGTGACTCACCTTTGCTACCTAGAACGTACGCGGCTTAGGCCTTCGCAGAAACAGGCACAGTGCCGTAGACTTCTCAATCGGAAGCGTCTCGACTTTGTCGCCATCCAAGAGATAAAGATCGAGAGCGAGGAAGAGACCGAGAAAGCCCTGCGGCCTTTTCTGTCTCAGTATAATGTGTGTGTCTCACCGCGGGCTGTTGGTTGTTTCTGAGAAAGAGCCTACCTTGTTCAGCATTCTGCGCTAGTGTTGATGAAGAGGGCAGGTATATATGCTGTGATTTTTTGTTGCAAGGAGCGTCATGGCGAATTATCAATCTATATGTGTTGAATGATGTTTCGAAACGACTTGAATTATTTGAAAAAGTGCGTAATTCAATTGACGTCGACAGATGCAGGGTACTTATGTGAGATTTCAACTGCGTATGTGAAGCTATTGATCGTATTAATCCTTCTGGAAAGAGAGACAGGAGTGGCGAGCTTTTATTCGGTATGGTATATAATGCAGGACTCATTGACATCGAGGCATCGAATCGGGCAACGGCATATACAAGAGTACAGGGCAGTTCTCATGCTCGCCTTGACCTTATTTACGTGTCCTATCACTCCTATCTCGTAAAACGTCCTGCAGCACCCAAGCTGTATCATTCTAAGACTATTGTATTGTTATAGCGCAAATTGGTGAGAATCGTCACAAACAATTCAGTCCCCAGTGGGCCCTTTGGAAAATGAATGTGAAGCTCCTCTGTGATCAGGAATTCATGGATCGTGTGCAGATGGCAATGAGGCAATTCTTTTAGATTGGTTTGCATATCTTCGCTGCTTGGGAGATTTTTATAAAAGAAGTTTGTGCTATAGCTTTAGTAATTGGGGCTGTTAAGCGTTTCAATAGAAAGAATGATGAAAAGATTCTTCTTAAAAGTCTTCGCAATTTTTATGAGATGGAATGCGCAATGCCGGGAAAGTGCATCAAAGACACTGAGAATATTAAGTGCCAACTACAGAGATATGATGATGCTCGCTACCAAGGGGCACGTATTAGATCTCGGAACCAGCGCACCTTAAATTCTGAGCAACCGACGTGCCAAGCTTTACTTGATGAGCATCGCCATGTGATTTCTAAAGTTATTTCAGTTTTGTACTGTAACGATGTGCTCATAAAAGATAATAGAGACGTTACTTTGGCGTTCGAAAACTACTGTAACAGTTTATTTAGCTCTCCCTCTGATGATCCTGACGCTCACCTCAAGGCTAGTTTTGTGGCTCTTGTGAACCCCTTGAAGGACAATGATTGTGCACGCATTAATGGACCCATTACTATACAGCAAATCCGGCAAGCAATCGACAACTTGCCTTTAATGAAAACACCGGGCCCTGATGGCATCTCAGGCGAATTTTACAAAGCTTTCAAGGAAACGCTTGCTCATAAATTGCTGAATATTTTTTAAATGAGTTAAGACATGGATACGGTCCCACAATCCTTTTGCAAAAGTCACACTGTGTTAATACCGAAAACCACTGACAAGGAAAAACTTCGCTTCGTCTAGGGCTACAGAACAATATCGCTGTCAAACGTAGACTACAAAATTTTCGCAAAAGTATTAGCGAATAAATTGCAATGTGCTATGTCGATTCTCATTGGGTCTCATCAGACATGAGGAATCAAGGGTAGATCCATCCAAACCAATACACATGTCGCTCGAACAGTGCTTCAATACTGTCATGGTTTTCAAAAACATCTTGCAATGCTACAGATAGACCTTGCAAAAGATTTTGATCGTGTTCGTCATTCCTTCCTTTTTCCTCTTCTCGAACAAGCCAATGTAGACAAAGTTGTTCTTAAAGGATTTAAACTATGCTGTAACGAATGCTCAACTCGTCTGATAGTTAATGGTCAACTCTCCAAGCCTGTTTCTATTCGCTTTTCTGTAAAACAAGGATGCCCGATGTCACCCGTTCTATTTGCACTTTATCTAGAACCACTGTGCTTAAGCATAATACAGTCGAGTTGCATTCGTGGCTTCAGTATATTAGGCAGTGAAGTTAAAGTATTAGCTTACGCAGACGATGTCGCATTCTTTGGCACAGATAAGCCAAGTGTCGAAAATGTGGTATATACTATTGAACAGTTTGGCGTAGTATAAGGAGCTTGTTTAAATGCCTCTAAATGTCTAGGACTGTGGTTTGGCTTGCGGGGTACGGATTCGCTCGGAGGATTTCAAGCTGGACGGTTGTGCCCTCGCGATCTCCGACTTCAGCGTAGCTCCCACCGACTGGTTCGCCCTCCGCGGTCTCCTGATGCCGTGCAGCTCTCGCATTGTGGCACCCCGCCCTTGGACTGCTTCGACCGGATCCCCACTTTCCTATCTCCTTCTTTTTTCCTCTCGTTGGCTGGCGGCTTCTTCTCCGTCTATTTTCCTTCTATTCTTTTTATCCCTCCTTCCTTCTCTCTATATCTTTTATTCCCCATATCCCATTCCTCTGCTGACCTGTTGAGGTGTCCTCGTAAGGAGAGACAGTTACGGGTCGGCACCTTTCTTTTATTTTCTTCTGATATAACCACAATCTCTCTCCCTCTCTCTTGCGGGGTACCAGACCGAACCACTTTGCAGGGATTGATTGGACAAGAACTCCTCCAACATACCTCCGTGTACCACTGCATGCATATGGATTCAGTGCGCATTACTGAAAGGAATGCGTCCCTAAGCTTGAACGACAGGCTCAAACATTTGTTCCCTATTGACTTTCAATCTTTGGGAGAGCTGAAGCTTGCAATACTTTCTTAGCAACAAATCTTTACTATATATTGCAACTTATTCATTACACAAGATTCTATATACAACGCTTTCATCAGATTTTCGCTACTTTTATATGGTCTTCGACTTTTGAGCCCATTCGTCGTGATAATGTACTCAAGCCAGTTAGTGAGGGTGGGTTACGATTAAAACACCTTAATTATGGCAAATAGTGTCACGATTCTTCTTTTTTCAAGACAATTCCCATCATGTAATTCGTTCCTTCTTGAAGGTTACACTTGTTGATTGCTTGCCAGATTTAATTGTTTCCTCAAACTTTTCCGAACGCCCATGCTCGTGGGGATTCACGCAGGAAGTTTACCTCGCAGTTCAGTTCTTTAAAGCTTGCTTTTCTGTAGAATACCTGTACAAAGTATCGCGCAAGGTGCTCTATAAGGATCTACTGAGTACACTCTTCCCACCTTCGTTGTACCGCTTATTGTACTCCAATCTTCCAGGCCACGATGTCTTGAAGCGAGTGTGCAAAATGTACATTCCACCGAATTCAAGAACATTCTTTTATAAACTCTACTCTGAAACACTGGCGGTAAACACATGGTTAAAAAGAAAGGGTATTTTCATTCCATCTGTTAACTGCCGTCTATGTGATGTGCCGGAAGCGATTGAACATTGCTTCGTCAGCTACAAAGATACCATACTGTTTTGGAATGTTCTTCAGCGAGCACTAAAAAGGGTTTCGTCATTAATTATCGCACATTACGTTATCTTCTAAAAGCAGCGCTTGATCAAGTACCATATGATACGTTTTTCTTCATGGGTATGCACAGCTTGTGGAAGACACGAATGCAAGACCGCAGTGCAGAGCCCACTACCTCTTCAAACACACGTTTCATTCAAATGGCTATCCACCTCAAAAACATTTACGACGGACTAGACTTTAGACCAGACTGTTACTCCATCTTAGAGAGCTGTTTGACCACACCCTTTTTTTGTCTGCATAACACGATGTGAAGAACTCTCCATGTGAGTAACTCACGCTTTGTTAGCCAATGTGTGTCTATGAGTAACGCTCGAGCGCTTATTTTCGCGATTTGATTGTACTTTTGTTCGCTTGTGTCTTTATTACGCAAATACTTGACTAAATACCGTGCAAGAAAAGATCCGTCGTGGCCCAGTGGTTAACGCCTCGCACTCACAATCAAGAGGTTGGGCGTTCGAATTCATGTACCAAAATCATTTCTTTTATTTATTTTTCTTACTTGCGTTTGCATATATGTAGATACGTATACATATACGGTGAATGACGCCGACGTCAACGCCGGAGGCAAATTTCAACTGAGAGTGTCCATATATAATTGCTATCGCAAAAAAAGTTTCTTGGTGGGGCGTTGAGCTAGCGACCGCTTGCTCTTCAGCGCACGACACAAGCTGTTAAACCCACAGTGTGCAGGTGCCTTAGGTTGCCGACGGCAAGCTATTTATATACACCATGTACCATTGTCAATACTCGGAGCTCAGCAACTTAATCGCATTTTCGTCATCAGTAGCAAGATGGCGTGAGGGTAGGGCGTTGGGCACGTGCGTTCTAAAGGTCTAAGTCTCGCACCACCCCACGCATGGCGATGCGTGTAGGCTGCTACACATGACATGATTGAAGTCCGAATAGGTATTCACAGGTGTGGTCGCTCACTCGCGTGCGCGATATCTCGGGGTTTGGGCGCTTTGTACCTCCTGTGCTTCCACCGCTAGTTGGCTTTGAAGTAGCAGTGGTTAAAATAAAGCACGAAGGTCCCTTCGCTCACTGCCATGGCCGCACTTGTGAAACGAGCGCGCTGCTCAAGCACGAAGAAGTAATACTTTTCACAGTTGTTCCCGATTGTACAGGTGTATACTTGTGCGTTCATGCGTCTTTTTTTATGTACAGCAGCGTGCTTTAAGTTTCAATCTTTGACAGTTGTTTGTCCGCGCTCTTCTTGTGTGTGCTCATTTATTTCGTCCGTGATTTCTGCTTGAGGTACACGCGAAAAGTTTCGAGCTGCTTGCCGTTGTTCGTGTGTCATTCCACTTTGTTGTTGTAGCATTCATTCATTCACCCTTGCAGCGAAACAACACACAACGAATGCTCAACTACCTCTGAAAAGACGCGTTTCACTTTAGTGTTATAACAATTCGTAAAAGGAGGGATCAGCCACGTTATCTTTTATTGTTATTTATGGTTCATGTGCCAGTGGGCACATTTGGTTATTGCGACATTCATCGGTGTACATGACTGAGCCCATGACTATTGGGCTAAAAGAGCTTGCAGTGACAACCAGTGTAACTAGCGCAATGCAGCTGGGGCGACAACTCAACTCAGTAGCTCTTTCTTTAAAATGTGTTGGAATATTTTGCATTAGAACATCGCTTTCCCATAGAGGACTTGCTGGACTAGCAGGTGACTGTCTCGCGCAAACTACGTCCGCATGTCTGGGAAACTTCTAAATTATTTCAGAACCTTTCGTTTTAATTACGCACACAGCGTGAACGTTAGAGTCTGCTCTGAAACTTGCGTGGCCGTACTGCGCTAACATTGGAATCTTCGATAGTACATGTATAAAATCTGACGCGCTTTACCGCTTGGCAGATTACTTGACGGCCGATGACTTCTCGCCGCCGTCACTGAATGGCATGTATATTTTATATTTTTAGTTTTCATTTTCCGGACACAAGCTTGCCCAAATAAAACGTTCTGTATTCCAGTTTTTTTTTTTTGCAGTGTTCTTTTTAATCCCAACGACGCGACAATATTGACTGTGAGCGGGAGGGGCTTTGCTACCTTCTTATCTTCAAAGTCTAGTAAACTTGAGGCGCGTCACCAGTGCTTTCAATAAAGGAGTAGGCTTCTTGGTGTGATTGATTGATGTGTGGGGTTTAACGTATCGAAACCACCATCTGATAATGACAGACGCTGTAGTGGAGGGCTCCGTGAATTTCGACCACCTGGAGTTCTTTAACGTGGACTAAAATTTGACCACACGGGCCTACATTTCTGCCTCTATCGGAAATGCAGCCGCCGCAGCTGAGATTCGATCCCACGACCATCGGGTCAGCAGCGAAATACCTTAGCCACTAGACCACCGTGGCGGAACGGCTTCTCGGTGTGTCGAATCTTCACTGTTTTTTTTTAGTTAAGTACATAAGGAAGGCAACATGTATACGCACATATATCAATGTAATATTGAGTCATATGGACGGACAACGTTTTCAGAATCTACTTCGAGGAGCCGGATGTCCATAAACGCTGCGTAGTCGATCACTATAGTCATTCTATTGATTTCGCGAGTGCAGTCATTTATCATAATTTCTCGCTTCTTCTGGGCATCCCTTCCAGTGGCGTTTACGCCCTATTTCGAATGCGCGTCTCCTACCCCTTTTTATTCTCTCCTACGCTCCACCCTCTCTCACCTCGCGACGCCGACGTAGACAGCATCTGCTAGCGAGTTTCTTCATTGAAAAAACCGACTGCTCGTGCTCAACAACCGTTCACTGGCCACCCCGTATATATCTATACGCACTGGATCTTGACTTCTAAGGTAGTGCTTGTGGAAGATTTCTCCTGAGCGTTGTTGAACAATAAAATTCACAGTGTGCGCGTTATCTAAAAAAGACACAGTTTTGCCGCAAAGGCGAAGCAATGAACGTGACAACGCCCCGCTGCAGTGGTCTAGTGGCTAAGGTACTCGGCTGCTGACGCGCAAGTCGCGGGATCGAATTCCGGCTGCGACGGCTGCATTCCTCGTAGGAGGCGAAAATGCTGTAGGCCCGTGTCCTCAGATTTGAGTGCACGTTAAAAAACTTCAACTGGTCGAAACTTCCGAAGCACTTCACTACGGTGTCTGTCTTAATCATATGGTGGTTTGGGATGTTCAACCCCACATATCAATCAATGAATGAACGTGATAGCTACAAATTGGAAGATCAAGCGCAAACTGGCAGTCAGATCGAAACGTGTCCCGCGTTCCTCACGCACAAATGACGCACGAAACATACTCACACGTACACATGCACGCGAATAAGCGTCTCTTTTGATACTTTACTGTGTCTGAAAAGCAAGTGGTTCTCGCAAACGGATACTGCAATGATTTCAGTAACCTTGTGACCTTTGTGCGCCCGGTAACAACAGCAAAATGGTTACAGTTAAAGCCCGAGGCTAGCCAAGACGTACGATCGTCTTGACCGCGAGATCAGGGCGCGCGAAGGAACGAAGCCCCCCTCCTCAAGGCGGGGCAAAGTTCGCGTGGGAGATAAGAGCGCTCGCCGCCACGCAATGTGGCGACGCGCGCGCATTTCGTCATCTTGCTAATAATGGTGAAAACACAAAAATTCCCCCTTAAGATGCCCGTCAGCAGCAGTAAGTGGTAGATATAAATAGCTTGCCATTTAAAGGTTTGACAGCACGCTCCTCGGTGGCTCAGTGGTTAACGCCTCGCAGCCACGGTTCGGACGACAGAAGTTCGATTCCGTGCACCCGAGCCTTTTTCTGGATTTTTTTCTTTCTTGCATTTTGATGTTCATGTGTATACATATACGGAGAGTGATGTTGACGCTGAGGCTGGCGGCAAAATCCAATAATTGATATTGCAATAAAACGTTCTGCGTGTCTCTGTGTCCAATGCGAGTTTTTTGTGTCTCATTGCCCGTTATCACGGATCGCAATGTTCCAGTAGGAAACCCCGGTTCTTCTTAGCGTGCTTTGAGCCTCCCCAGGTTTCTCTCCTGCGCAACGCCGCAATGAGCGCCAACGTCAACGCCACCGTACGTCTAAGCGTTAGCGTCCACTTTTTCCCATCTACACATGGTTTCTTTTATCGGGAGATGGTGTAATTTTACAATAATAATTTTACATCACTTCGAAAATGAAGTCCTAAAAAAGTATGCTAAGACAGGTTTTATGATGCACACCTGATCTACGTTACCTCTAGTGTGGCGGTAACATCACGTTGCTGCTTGGAACTTGCATGATTGGGAGCCGTATCAGGAATTGAAGCTCCACGAATGTTGTCGTCCATATACTTGCACTTGCAAAAGATGGATAGGCGCCAGGTTAAGCAGTTGGATAGTTTTCTTTTTCGTGGCTGCCGAGCGCTCTGGACTCCACCATTAATGTTCTGGGCATTTGTGAACGTCCCACTGGCGTGTGCAGCCCGTGAGGCGGCGAGGAGGCAAGTACACCGCATCTCTTCGGAGGTGGCCTATTGACCCAGACAGCGAAGTTGCTGCAGCTTTTCGTAATGTCGTTGCCAACAACACCATCTGAAGTTATTTCTGTTCTCAGACAGGTTGGTTGCGAAATGTCTCGGGAAAACACTGCTGCGCGTACAACTCTTGGTGGCGGTACCGTTTGCTTTCCGGTAGCTGCATATATACGTTGTGCGTAGCACCCCTCCGTTTCAGTTCGGCCTCATTTTAAACATAGTGACGTAGGTGCTTACAGTCTATTCCTTCATACGATCTCGCCGTGGAGCTCGCGAGTAGTTGTATTTATGAAGCGTCACCGCCATGTCGTCGATGATCACTCTATATGGGCTGCATCACTACCCAAAGGCACCGACAATGTCTCGTATCTAACTGTGCCCGCGGTATCGAAGATGCGCGTGATGACGTTGCTGTTCATGGAACTGTTAGCATAAAACTTCAGGCGTCAGACCAAAAATCTTCAGGTTGAGTCACTTAAGTACGGCAGCAGTAAATGGACACGTGTTACGCCTACTATTTCGTAGTGAACTTTTAAATCAACGCTTGCTGTAAGCTCACATACTTATCGCCAGTTTAAAGTTCAAAGTAACCGTAATAAAATTCTTTCAGAACAAGGAATATGGTTTAATTGCTCTTTGCTCGAAAAATGGCGGCCCTGTTTTCGCCAGCACTCCATTCGTCTTTCTGGTGCCGCCGACTGGGGAACAGACAGATCGGAGGGCTCGAAAGGCACGTCACCACTGAGGTTGTCGGGGGAATGCACGGAAGGTACGAGCGAAAGGAAGTGGGCACAACCAAGCACAATGGAATGGAAGCCCAAATCGCCATTCTTCTACAATGGAATGGGTTTGTCTGCTGTGTCTCACAAACATAGCAAACAGTACCTATTTCTGCAACACATCATTTGTATTCACATTCCGTTGATAACAAAGGCAAGCAATTACCGTACGTACACCCACAATGAAGTTTGCAATGCATGGGCGCTACAGTTATTAAGCAACAGTGGAAAGTGATGTGCGTGAATCATGTATAACACATTTAGTGCCCTTCAGTGGGCCTGTAATGCTCTTTAATGCCCTTCAGTGGGCCTGTAAGGTATTTTGAATAAATAAATAAATAGTGATACTCACTCTGAATGAACATAGGTAGAGAAAAAAAGTGAGAGTGTCAGCAATACGGAGCACATGCTTAGTTTCGTTTGATAAGCACTCCGTGTTAGAAATCCCACATCTGAGGCACTCTGCTTTTATATGTGTGAGTAGTCTTAGTAATATACAAATACATTAACTAACTATGAATCATACCACACGAATCAAGTCTGTTTATTGAGTTATTATTTGAAGACCAGTGACGCATTACAGTATAAAGCTGTAGAAGTATCGTTCAACTTCTTTTCTTAGAACTTCACTTCGTGAAGTACTTCAATCGTATCTAACAGCAGACAGGAGTACCTTCACAAGTGTTCACACATTTTCTTTTAGAATTTTTGTTTACGTGTGTAAAACAATAGAAGGTATGCTAGGTCCGAGCTCACTATCCTTTAATTCTAACATTAATATTGAAGCCACTCCCAAAGGCAAACATAGTTCTTTATTTATTTATTTATTTATTTATTTATTTATTTATTTATTTATTTATTTATTTATTTATTTATTTATTTACAGATACTGCAGGCCCTACCCGGGCCCATGCAGGAGTGGGATACAAACAATACATTCAAGCAATAACTAGTAATACACTGGAGTACAGGGCATAAATGAGAGAATACATAACTATCAAGTACAGAAAAGTCAAATATATTTTCTCGCTGTTCAACAGAACTGCGCACAACTAAGAATATTTTCAACATTTGTAGCCGGATGAATTGCACTCAAATGACACTATTTTCAGCATACATCACTTATATGGTGAAATTAATCTTTTCTATCTGTTGAGTGAATGAAGCCGTCGAGGCAGCATTCACTACTTCCGCAGGTAATGCGTTCCAATGAAAAATTGCGCGAGGAAAGAGAGCGAACTTGTGGGCATTAATGTGACTGGGTGGCTGCCTAAACGTTTTGTTGTGATTTGTCCTAGCTGAAAGTTCTGCCGCAAGTGCAAAGCAATCAATGCTATAACGAAAAAATCCCAGCATGCCCACGCAATGAATGATGATGAGTGGGGTGAAGCGTCCATCCATTCGTCCGTATTCTCGTCCATCTGTCCGTCCATGCTTCCATACGTCTGTCCATTCTTGCTTCCGACCTTCAGCCTGTCCACGCGTCCTTCCACCCGCGCGTCCGTGCGTCCGTGCTTTCACCAGTCTGTCCACCTGTCTGTCTGTCCGACCTCCCGTCTGTGTCTGTTTGCCTCTCCGTTCATCCGTCAACTATACGAAAACCACTAAAGCCATGTAGTGATATTTTTTCAAGGATGGATGGATGGATGGATGGATGGATGGATGGATGGATGGATGGATGGATGGATGGATGGATGGATGGATGGATGGATGGACGGACGGACGGACGGACGGACGGACGGACGGACGGACGGACGGACGGACGGACGGACGGATGGATGGATGGATGGATGGATGGATGGATGGATGGATGGATGGATGGATGGATGGATGGATCGATGTATCCAGCTGTGCTTTTTAGATCGGGTGGTAGCTCACGCCACCTAACCATAACGTTAAGTAGTATCACTATGTGTTTGCGGATTGAATTTTACTCGCGGCTTGATTGTAGTCACCAATCAGTTAGCCTCCTCTTAGTTATGTCTACCTGTCTAAAGTCTATTGTGCCTTCACTGTCCCTAAACACCAATGCTTTGAAAAATTCCGCGCCTTTAACGTGTACTATTGGGTGGAGCCCTTTACATAACATTATCAAATGTTCATCCGTTTCCTTCTCCTCTTCACACGCACTACATACTGTGTCTATGCCTTCGTGTTTGGCTCTATATGTCTTGGTCCGCAGTACTCCTGTTCTGGCCTCGAACAGCAGAGAACTACCCCGAGAATTGTCGTAGATATTTTTTTGCAATTTTCTGCTTGAAACGTTTGGTAGGTCTCTAGTGATGATGTCGTAAGCATTCCAATTTTCCACATGTCCCTCTCTCTTTCCTTCGCTTTCTTCTTAACCGATGTTCCTATTCGACTTCGTATTTTGCTGTGGTCTAAATATCTGCTTGAAAGCTTTTGAGTGCACTGCCTCCATTTAGTATCAACATTCCTTATGTACAAGTAGCTGAAAACTTTCCCGCCCCAACGCTCTTCTCCCATTTTTTTCAATCGCTCCTCAAACTCTATCTTGCTGCTAGCTTCCCTGCACTCAAACGATGTCCATCCCATGTCACCGTGCACCCCCTCATTGGCGGTATTCCCGAGTGCTCCCAAAGCAAGTCTACTTATGCCACGTTGTTTAATTTCCAGTCTTGTTTGGGCATCTGATAAGAACATATGCACACAACACTATCTATTCACCAATTCATGAACTAGAGGTGGCTACATACTACTACTACTACAACTACTACTACTACAGTGGAGGGAACGACCCACAGCCTGGGAATTTTGGCGTTACGAAAAGCGTACGCGTGCATTCGTTTCGATATTCTTGTTTAGATCACGCTCGTGGAACCTGCAACATCCGAGTGGAGTAAATTACGCAGTGTTAGAGTCTGATCATGGCTGTGACACAAACGCTACTTAATGGGAAGTTAAATGCCTGTGTTCCGTTGAAGGAGTACATCCGTGGTGCTTACAGCGGAAGTAATGACGACGGCGTAATACGTTTTCAAAGCATCGCTACGTTAAACAGTCAGTCCCGTGCAACAGCGACGGCGCGCTATTCGCTAGTGACCCACTCCTGGGGCAAATCGGTCAGGCAGGCTCGGCACAAATTATCTCGGATTCAGTTCATACGTCAATTTGAGTTCGCGCAGTTTTCTGCAGGACGCACAGTATTACGCAATACATCGTTAATGCACAGTCGATCAGCTGACACCACCACCCTTCGCACTGTGGCAAGGAACGTAGCCCCACCGCGGTGGTCTATTGGCCAAGGTACTCGACTGCTGAGCCACACGTCGCGGCATCAAATCCCGGCTGCGGCGGCTGCATTTTTGACGAAGGCGACAATGCTGTGGGCCCGTGAGGTCAGATTTGCGTGCACGTTAAAGAACTCCAGGAGGTCAAAATTTCCGGAGCGCTTCACTACGGCATCTCTCATAACCGTATGGTGGTTTTGGGACGCTAAACACCACATATCAATCAATATTGATCAAGAAATAAGGTAGCGAACATTTAACAGTTCCTATCGTTTGTGAAGGTACTTCGGCCCAATACACATTCATTCGACGACCAGGAGTTCATCTGGTGAAGGCGGCACGGGGCGTGCGTTCGTGCGTTTTCCTGTGCGAGTTGCGGGTTGATCATTCTCCCGCAGCCATCTTGGATTGCACGGCACGTCATTGCGAATAGGGCCACAGGGAGGCCATGGCCGCGGCGCCACACGTCTCACCTTCATGCGTCACTGTGTCACGCCCTTCCTCATCGGCAGCCAGTGACGGCCCCTGGGCACCCTCTCCACTTCTACAAGAGGTACCTTTAGTAATTTAGAAGTGTTGTTTTTAACTCAATAAGATGTAGGTCGTTTAAAGTAAGTTACCAGTCAAACACATTATGCCACTCAACAAAATTTCAATCTGATCCATCAAATAAAATTGAGTTTTCAGAACAGCTGGCTCGTTAGAATGATCCTATCAAGTGAAAACAGCTGAAAAGGAACCATTGAGTCCTTATGGAAGCTCTTGAGCAGAAAGTCGTGTTATGCTGTCACAGTGCAAGAAAACGTCATCCATACCGTTTGCAACAACAGTTCCTTACGACATTTTTAGGCTGGATTTTATTAGTAAAGGCAGGCGTGCGTAGAATATTTATTTCTAAAAGTCTTTAATGCCTTACACAATTCAATCGAGTGTTCCCTGTATATTGCGAAAAAAACATGAGTTTGGGGACGTTTTGCCTATCGTAAAAACGTTTTTTTTTTTCTTATTTCTTAGTCGTTTGAGCTTTCTCATGAAACCGTGACTTGGGATACTTGTCCAAATCAAAAACAACTTGTCCAAATCAAAAGTGTTTGCTTAATTGGCTGAACTAGTGGCCAGTAAACGGTGTCATATTACAGCGATACACACTGGCATTGAAAGCGGCGAACAGAGTGTCGGTCGTCGATCTACTGACAAGTGGCGAAGCGTGTCGGCATTTATAAACTTGCCATCGACTATTCTAGCGTTATTGTTAGCGATCACGTAGGTTCTAGAATAATCTGCAATATTCATGAAGTGGGCGTAATCTTAGCGAAGTGGTCTACTACTGTCCTGAAGCTTCTCGAACAATGCAGGCGTGGTTCGCGCTCTGAATTACGTACAGTGTAACGGGGCGATAACAAAACTTGAGGAAGGAACGTGGAATATGGTTAGCAGTAGAAAGGTGTGGCGTCTGTGAAATGAAACAAGTGCAGTTCTATTAGTATCAGACCATGAGCCCTTTGTGACGCCACTCGTCAAGTTTTAGCAGTTCACGCTGAAGATTAACTCCATCGGAATTGTTAGCAATGTGTCGGAATAATACACAGACATCAGCAAAAAGTGAATGTTAGACGAAATATGATCGGGTAAGTCGGTGATATAAATTAAGAGGAGGGGCCTAGAACTGTACCTTGTGGCACATCGGAGATTACGTTAGAAAAGGATGAGTATGTATCATTAGCTTCTACAAATTACTGACGGGTAGTGAGAAAGTCCTCAATCCAGTTGCAGACAAGTCAGTAATGCTTAGTTGAAAGAGCTTTAGTAGTAGGCGGTTATGAGTAACTTTGTCAAAGGCTTTCTGAAAATCTATACATATCTATAAACCTCTTATGGGAAAATACACACCTATGTTCAACTGCTGGCGCCTTTGTGCTATAACAAACAATAACAATTTATTTTTAATTTTTACAGCAATGATCTGACTGGCCAGCTTTGAGCTGTTTGTCAAGTCGAAAATGCCGCCTGGGTCCAAGGACTTCCCGCCCCCTGAGGCGCCGCCATCATCATCGACGGAGGGTGGGATAGGACATGGGTAGAGTGTACTAGAAGTGTTGAGTGGCGTGACCACTCCTCGCCGCCTGATCGCTTCCGCGCGTTGCCCGTAGCGGCGGCGCTGCAGTCGAATAGTACTGAAAGAGCCGCACATTGCGTGCAGGAACTGATATACACTTTGGCTTCTACGTCGCGCTTTGTTGATGCAGATTTCTTTGTACCTTCCAATCATTCATGTCTAGCACATGATGCCATATCCCTGGAAGTATCACACGCCAATCTACTGAATTTGAGCTCCATAAAAGCCCTTGTGAGAGACCAAAAATAATTCAGAAAGGGCGTGTCTTATAATGATTTCTTCTGTCTTAACTCTTTCTTCGTTGGTTAGGCGTCTACAATATACAAAATAACTGAGCCGATTTATTGGACGTTAGCTGCGCTCAGAAAGCTTTTATATTAAAAACAAATACCATTTCAAACGCGCACAAAACCCGGAGGCCATTAGTAGACAGGGGAGAGGAAGGGAACCTGAACCCCCTACACCACGAGATGTTTTCATAATTTAAGTTTTTGGGGTATACTAAACTATTTTCACGCATTCACAGTGACCACAAATTTCCAAAGTTAATCGTTTAGCTGCACCCCCCCCCCCTCAAAAAAATTCTGGGTGCTAAGCTTGTGCCAAAGGTTTACAGTTGGCAAAGGTAAATATAGCGTGGTGCACCACAAATTTCACTTTTTCAACATTATGACGTCCTAAAGCTTAGTTCAAGTCTAACGTAGTTGGACTAGAAATGTACCCCCTAAAATAGTAGCTGTGTGTGTGTGTGTGCGTGTGTGTGTGTGTGTGTGTGTGTGTGTGTGTGTGTGCGTGCGTGTGTGTGTGTGTGTGTGTGTGTGTGTGTGTGCGTGTGTGTGTGTGTGTGTGTGTGTGTGTGTGTGTGTGTGTGTGTGTGTGTGTGTGTGTGTGTGTGTGTGTGTGTGTGTGTGTGTGTGTGTGTGCATGCGTGCGTGCGTGTGTGTGTGTGCGTGCGTGCGCTTACTGTGTCCATACACACGTTAAATTTCTCAAAACAAAATGCACTACTGCCTGCCTACACTTTTGACACTTAATAATAGTCGAACTACACTTCTAATACAAAACATCGTCATAAGTTTTCTGGCTTGCAATGGCGCCAATAGATTATTTGGGAAGCTTCACACTTCTAGCTGTCGATACGAAACGAGAACTGGTTACAATAAATTTCCAATTGGCATTTTTAATATGAAATTGTGTTGTTTTTTATATGTTACGTATGTAATAAGCCTTTTAGAAAGCAATAATTATTATCTTCCACAAAACGGCTATGTAAAACTGAGTTGTCACTGATATAAATGTTGTAAAAGCGTTACTTATACTCGGGTTTCTGGTGAAACAATCGAGCGCATGTATAGGCTCATACGAGGAACTCTATGCTCTACTTATCGTAAAGACTGCCAATAAACCAACCGTATGATTTAATCGCAGTTTCAATATTTCTCTTTTTGCAGTTCGCCAGCAGCCTTTTTTGATGCAACGTAGCTCAAAGCGCAGCTTGAGTGAGAAGCTAGGTGGATCCGTGCAAATTCCGATTGACTCTTGCGTGTGTGTGTGGGTGGGGGGGGGGGGTCGGCAGGCTCTTTGAAACAGTGAATGTATAGACGCAATTTCGGCGCGCCTGCGTATTCACTCGTGCACCATGGCGCGTAGCAGGTGAGTCCCCTTATAAAGGCTCAGAAACGCCTTAAACGCGCCAAAAACGAGCAATTACGCGGTTTCGCAGGCTACGGTTCGTGCGCTTCCAATGCAGACATTCCTGAGATCTTCAGTACCATGGGACAACAGCGCCGCCGTTATTGTCACCCGCCGGAGAATCAGTCGAAATGCGGCGCGGCCGCCTCGTTCATTCCACTGCCCCCTTCTAGTACACTGTAACAGGGGCACGGTGTAAGAACAAATTACGTACTTACACTCGCCGCTCCGCGCAAGGAGAGGGCGCGTGCAGATTGTGTTCACCGATGACCTCAAGCTACGAGTAGTTGCCGTCGCGCGAGTTGAGAGGACGCTACTGCTTGGAGTGCCAGGTATTCGCGCGGCTCTCATTCTGAAATACAAGCGCCGAAGGGCGTCTTCCGGAACGCTTTGTGTGCATGATATTTTGTGATTTAGGAACGAGTCGCCTTGTGTCTGTGAGCCCTGCTAGTGCATTTATTCAGCTGATTGGCGTTTTGTGATTCGGTGCACGTAGACCTCGGCTCTGCATGTGACTTCGAGTACGCGTCAACGGCCTTGTCGCTGGCGGCGCCTGGGAATGTGCAAGTGATTTTTTTGTCCCGAATTGGAAGCCGGAGTATCGATCTAGTACGGAGCGTGTGTCGCTTTTGAAGGCTGCGCCTGAAGCAGAGCGCTTGTATAAGTGGCGACAGGCAATTTCGAAAGCTGATGCAGCCTTGCAGCCTACTGATCATGTATATGTGCGCGAAGAATTTCACCGAAGATGTGATCTATGCCACATATCATACAGAATACAAGAGAAACTCTTTGTTGCACGCACCAAGGAAACCTACACTCTGAGCCTGCCATCTTACCAGGCTGTCCAAAATACCTCTCTCCCTGCAACAAAAAAAGAGGGGGGGGGGAGTTTAGTAAAACGGCTGGCTCTACTGCTTACTTCGTGGAAGCGACGGAGGCCGAAAGGTTCCACTGCATCTGAAGTGCCTGATACGACCACTGAAGGAAAATCCATTTTATTGCGCTTAGAGACAGTTTTCACACAGCATGGTGATGACGAATCAGCAGGCAAGCATGCAAATAGTAGCTCTTTGACTTTAGCAGCGACGGGCCTTCTCCACGTAAAGAGGAGAATAGTTCTCAACACGACCCTTATAGTGTGGGCATATGCGTTACCGACTCAATTCTTCATCACGTCGGAAAAGTAATTTCTTGTTTTAAGTTGAGATGTCACATTTTTGAGCTGCATTATCTATGCCTCTTTAGATCAAGCAAAATTAAATATAGAGTAACCAGTGAACATAAATCATTGTGCATACCAATTTCGTAGAGCAGCCGTCGTAACTATAAGCAGTTTTGCATGCTTCATGTGGTCAAGCTAAATTTTCTCGTTTTTTGGATGTCTCTAGCACTTCATCGTCACCGTCTTGCAACATTGCAGGTGCACATCCGACATGGTACTTATGACACAACCCCTTTTAATTATTAATTTAAACGCCAGAGACATATATCCTTAGATACCTCATCAAACACTGAATATGATTGTCGGCGTCCCGCGCCGGTCGGGCTGCACAAGATATACAGCTTTAGGTAGTGCGCTCGCTTCCACCGTCTCTTAAGCACTTCATCAAGTTCAACTCCACACGGCCTAATAAAAAGTCACAGCTTTGCCACAAAGCCGAGGCAACGAACGCGATAGCAACAACTTGAAAGGTCACGCGCAGAATGAAAAGCAGATCAAAACGTGCCCCGCGTGTCTCGCACACTTATTACGCACGTACTCACAGGTACGGATGCACGCGAATAAGCGTCTCTTGTCTTACTTTTCTGAGTCTGAAAAGCGCGCGCTTTTCGCCAACGGAGACTGCAATGATTGCAGTGACCTTTGTGCACCCGGTAACTACAGCAGAATCATTCCACGTAAAGCCCGACGCCAGCCAAGGCGTACGATCCTCTCCTCCTCGCCAACGCGAGATAAGGGCGTGCGAGATGCGCAGGAGATTAGATCGCGCACCCCAGCGCGATATGGCAAACATAGAGTTTCCTAAAATTAACTAGAGGGGACTCTAGCGCTGCGATCGTTCAGTGACCATGGGAATGATGGGTAAAGCACACATTTGCCTGGTTTTCATACTTGCGGGCGGCGAATCATACTTGCGGCTTCGTTTATTGCTGTATTTCGGTTTTGTTCTGAAAGAAAGATTCAACCCTTTCGAACTTCATGACCCGATTTGGAAAGTTCAGTGTAAAAGAATAAGATGGTGAAGGGCAACCGCTGAACATTTACTAATATTTGTTTCGTAAGAAAACAGCTCTAAGCCACACGAACACACACAGAGCCAAAAGCAGGCCAGAAGTACGAATATTAGACAAATGTGTCTACTACCCATCATTTTCATGCTCGCTGAGCGCCGTGCGTTGCAGCTCCCATCGACGCTAGCGCCAGAGTTCCCTCTAGTGTATATTAAGAATTTCATTTCGTCTAGTTCCCTCTAGTGTATATTAAGAATATTAAGAGTTTAATTTTCACTCGTGCCTTGACTTTAGCCACCAATCAGATAACCTCCTTCTAGTTAATTCTACCCGCTTAAAGTCTATTTTGCCCTCACTGTCCCTAAACCCCAGCGCTTTGAAAAACTCTGCGCCATCAATCTGAACTACAGGGTGAAGCCCTTTACAGAACATTATCAAGTGTTCGGCCGTTTCTTCTTCCTCTCCACACGCACTGCATACCGTGTCTACCCTTTCGTATTTGGCCCGATATGTATTTGTTCGCAATACTCCCGTCCTGGCCTCAAACAGTACAGAACTACCCGAGTATTATCATATATCCTTTCCTTGGCTATTTCCTGCTTAAAATTACGATAGATCTCTAGTGCGGACTTCTTAATCATGCCGATTCGCCACATATCGGTTTCAGCTTCCTTCACCTTCTTCTTAACCGATAACTTCACCTTCTTAACCGTTACACAGGACAGGTGGTGCCATCTAGCGGGCCACAGTTGAAACAAAAAACGTCTGCAATCTCGAAGCCAATGGTGGGAAATCGATCAATGGCTGATGTTGCTGCTGTGGCTCCCGCTGCTTTCGGTCTGCTGCTACTAGCGCAGTAAAGCCGGGCAACGTTGTGCACAGAAACAGTAACGTGAATCGGCCCGGGCGGTCCACTTCTTGATGCGGGTAACTTGAAGTGCGCTAACTCGATGCGGACCACTAAAACGAGATTTTATTTCAAAATAGGCCCTTCGTTGGCACAAAAGTAACACTACGAGGTTTCTGGACCGCTATTTCAACAATCAACGTCGACTTAATAGTTGCCTTTAGTGTCCCTTTAAGGAGGATGACATTTAACTTCGCATTCTGTCATGTTTCTTGTCAGTTTTTGTTGATTTGTTTACAAAAGCTTTTCACTCGCATCTGTCATGTACGCGCGTTCGCCTGTCTCGACATGCTTCAAGGAGCACTTCACAAGGCTCAAATGGTCGTTATCAAACCTGCCACGGTGCATGAACCTTATCACCGTTTTTGTTCGCGCTTCAAAACACAGAGGTCCTTGAACGACTTCGAGCCAGCTCAAAAAGTAGCACGGCGTGCATGGTAGCTCACAACAGTCCGGCGCGGATATCCAAGCAGGTCAGGTTGGAGAAACGCACGGTGCTGAATGCCCTTAATCTTTCATTCGCTACATATCCACACAAATGAAAAGCACACGAGTACCTCGAAAACGCAAAATTTGCTGTCTTCTTTCCAGACTTCAACGCAATAGTTTTAAAGAGCTCGTTTAGTAGAAAGCACGGTGTCGGCGTCGGTGTCAAAGTCAGTGGTTGTGAGCAAAAAAATTAGGGTTGTCCGTGAGTTAATAGTCGAGATACTATATGCAAATTCAATTATAACAATGTTTGGGTCAAGTGGAAACAGACATGGAAGTTTTTCGCAACAAGTAGGTTTATGATGTTAGCCCCGAAAACAAATACTGCCGTCACTGCGATCACCCCGGTGTGACGTCACGACAAGGACACTCCTCCGCCACCGCTTGTCTCCTTTTTGTACGCCTGACGAGTAACCCCACTTTAGCGATACGCTGGTGATTACTCCTCAATTGCGCGACGCGAATCTCTCAAGATACAAAGTGAAAGGTTTCATAACCAGTGAAAGTTATCAGGGCTCCAAATTTCCATAATTTAGCTTAGGATAGGTTACAAACAGGAATGTTCTCTTCACATGGAAGCACAACCGATAGCAACGATTCCAACATAAACGCTAGAAATTCAAAATGAACTCTTTCGATGGCGCACAGAGCGACATAACCCAAGTAATAATTAAACAAGCTTCGCCTCGATAAGGTGACGACTGGTCACTAACGTCATGTCCACGTACAGGTCATAAACTGCAAGCAAAATTAATTTATGAGGTGGTTATCTAAACTGGCAGTTACGAGTGGGACAACACCGTTGCTACGGTTCTGCACGCAGATGGAATCTCACAGCGATGGAAATTTCCGCACGTAACCTAAATTAACCCAGTCAAATGAAGCTTCAAAATTACTTCCAGAGAAACATGAAGCTGAACAACGTGTTGAGTGAGCAAGTACACGAGAAAAACAGACACAACAATGGCGGTGGTACTCAAGCGCGAGAACTTCTGAGCTATTTTGAGAAACTCGATAATACACGTGAGTGTGGTGCTTGGCACACCAGCGAAAGCACCATCCGTAGATACGTGAATTTCTTCGATACAAATAAGCCTATAGGAGGGGAGACCATCATATCTTGTATAGGATTCCCCCATGAGCAGCTCAACCTATAATAATGTAAATATTGTGTCTTGCGTCTCAAAATCGCATGATTAGTTTGCTGTATCCAAGCAGAAGCGTGTTTTTGCTTTTCACACCCGTCGGAATGCGGCTGTCGTTGCCAGGAATGGAATCCATCATCGGGGTTTGAAGCGCGACACAGGACTTTTCAACTTTTTCACATTGCCTACGACCGAGCGTGCCACTGTGCAGAAGCCAAAGTAAACATTTATTGTTTTACTAGGAATATAACCGATTCTGTTTTCGTCATTCATCTGGAACTTGAGACGAGCAGAAAGCGAACAGAAACACCAGAAGAGCACGCGAAGCGAGCGCATCATTATGTAGGCGCACCGCGGCGGGCATAAAAGAGTCCTTACCGTGACGTCACCCAGGCCTCCCACTAGGGGGCACCACTCCAACTTTTCTGGGCTATACCAGTGGTTAAAACTGTTCCGGGAAAAAATGTCATAGAATTCAAATGTCATAGAATACGAATGTCATAGAGTTCAAGGAACCTCATGCATTGTATGGCACAAGCGTAGAATCTTCCGAGGCGTCAAAGCACGTAAATTGCGCAACAATTAAGTGGTTGATTTTAACGGCCCACCACGGTGGGCCTTTAAAACCAACCACTTAATTGTTGCAATGACAAAGCGCGTAAGCATACTTAATCATCATTATAAGCAACGACATGAACGAAGTGTGCAGCTGCGCAGGTGTGCATGCTGCCTTACCGACACGTGGTGAGTAATTCGCCTATTCGCAAAATGAAAAATTATTCGCAAGTTTCGTCGCCTATTCGAACTTTCCGGATCAGCTAGCGCCACCGCGCGGTATTTTTCGGGAGGCGGAAGACGGTGATGGTAGGTCGCTGCGGGCGCGTCGTATTCGTGCTGCGCCATGATAAAAAAAAAAACGGACGAGCGAAGAGGAATCGCATGTCTAGCGTTCCTGTCTCCTAACTCACCCCTGTGTCACTGCGTCTGTCACTTGACTACTTTGAACAATCATTTCGCAGCTAAGCTGGCGCGGGAACCATACATCTAGTCATAAACGCACGTGTGGCGCTTTGTTTACACCCGCGTTACCGCTGTTCGCTCTAAACTCTCGCACATCGTGCAGAGTTTGCAAAACGGGACCAGCGATGAACGCTGCCTCTTCTTCGACAATACATCTCTGTTTAGGGCTTAGAGATACCAGAGGCCCGAAAGCCGCCCAATTCTCGAGACGCGCACGCTTTGGGGTAGCCTCCGTCACCTCTCCACCCGCCATACTGAAACGCTCTCCGCGCCACCTACAGGTGTTTGAAAGTGCGAATATGGGGTGCGCATGGTGGTTAAATATGGCGCCCACAGAGAGTATCGGTACAGATGAACGCGAATAAGCGTCTCAGTTGTTACTCCGCTCTGTCTGAAAAGCACACCATTTTTTTGCAAACGGAGACAGTGCAACGATTGCAGTGACCTTAGGCGCCCGGTAACTACAACAGAAACGTTCTTGTTAAAGCCCAATACCAGTCAAGACGTACATGCACATGCTATGAGCGCCGCTGCCCCGCTGGTACTCCGATACTCTTTTAAAAAGTTGCGCTGGCGGCCGTGGGGAGGCGTGACAATCTACGGAACTTGCGAATAGCGTAGTGAACATTTTTCCACCTCACTTCAATACCTAAAATAGGGCTTCTGAGAGAACGCTATAGCTACTGCTATGCGGGTCTAAAAATTGCAGGTCTGTCCATCCTGTAATGACACAGCTGTAGCAGTTCTTGCAACAAAAGCTAATATATGCGCTCTCTAATGACGGCGTGATCACGAAATGCCTTACCTCACATGTAAGCTTAAATAAGCATTAAGGTCTCATCGGCTCAAGGTCAGGCACGTGGTGGGCGGGAAAAGGCTGCACTGGCTCCCTTATACACTGTTGAGGCTTTCCCAGACAGGACAAGTTCATGTCTGCGTGGATGCAATTAAGTGAAATGCCGGGCTGTATACATAGTACGCGGAGAAGCCAATAACTCACTTCTGACATCGCATGGTGGTACTTACACCACAGCATTCTCTATCGATGGCAGCGTTTGGCTGCCATCGATAGAGAATGCGGTCATACGTGGCGGTCACGCCTTCTTCGGTCATACGGCCACCCTTCGGTGGCCATATGACCGAAGGAGGCGTGAGCTTTAATTACGAGACATTCCACAGCCGCTGTGCGTAGCCACACTGTATCGTGTGAGGTCGTCGGGCCATCCTGACAGTTCGAGCGTAACGGGAGAATCTTCACAGGTGATTGGGCCATGCTTTATGTATTTGCAGGTGCGGAACGGGCGAGGGTAACCTAAAGATAACCAGAGTGATTGCCACGTGTAGCAAATCCGTGGCGTTATCATACGATACATCCTCTTTCGTGTGAATAAACAAAATAGAACAATTGAAATTTTCTAACAGGGAGTTACAGGTTGAAACAGTGTACAGAGGAAACATCGTTCATTGCACTCCACTAGGAAGCTGATCACGACACTTGCACAAGGTTTCTGTCGTAGGCCAACCGCTGCGGTTGTTCCCGCAGTCTTGTCGAACTTCTGGAAGTTGCGATGCTTGCCGCATTGGGTGCTTGGAGGATTGCGGGCCCACTACTGCCATTTGCAGTCTGTTCGCCGCAGTCCTCACTGCTGCTGGAACACGTGCGCCTACGAAATCTTTCGGAAGTATAGGGCTGGACGTTGCAGCGGAGAACCCTTCCTTCCTCTGTGACGACATGGTATGACCTGGGAGGATCGCATCGCTCGAGGACTCGTGCTTTGGTCGACCGGGACCCTCCTTTAACTAGAACGGTGTCGCCTGCTCCCAGCGGCGCTAGGGTCCTCCTGCAGGCGTTGCTCTGGCGATGCTTTCAGACCAGAACTTCTGGAACGGAACGAACATTTGGTAGCGTCGTTCGCAGTCGCCTTCCTTGTAGCACCTCGGCAAGTGAAGGTGCACCCTCCATTGGTGTTGTTAAGCGAGTAGTCCAAGCCAAAAGTCTTGTTTGGCGTCACTAGTTTTATTTAGTATTCTCTTAACGACCTGTACTCTTCCGCGAGGCCATTTGACTGTGGGTACCTCGGGCTTGAAGTGACGTGTTTGAAATCGTACAGCTGAGAAAATGCAGCGAAGTCATGGCTTGTGTAGTGCGGCCCATTATCGCTACTAAGTTCAACTGGTATGCCAAATCTGGCGAAGATGACACTTGCTGCTTCTATGACCGCTTTCGAAGACGTTTCTTTGAGTACCTCCACCTCAGGAAAGTTGGAGAGCACGTCATAAAAGTATAGGTATGTTCTACCGTCATATTCTAAGAGGTCCGTCCCTACAAGGTACCAAGGCTGGGGTGGTAAGTGTGCATTTTAAGGGGCTCTGCCGACCGTTTATATGCGTGTTTTCTGCTTGATGCACATTTATCGCAGATTGATTTGATATCTAGATTTATTCCAGGTCAAAATACAAGCTGTCTTGCCCTTGATTTACACTTGTTGACACCCTAAGTGACCTTGGTGAATGCGATCTAGCATTTCACGTCGCATAGAATCCGGTATTATCACCTACAGCCTTTCAATACTACGCTTTTAACTTGAGATAGTTCTGCTTGAAAAGACTTTCATTGGTCCTTGATATCCTCTTTAGATTCTAAGTTTTCAGAACGTCTAAGCTCTTCGTTCTTCTCCGTTTCGGCTGCCCACCACTTCCATGCTTGGTCGCTCACTAATGAAGACATCCCACTTACCGCGTGGACTTTTACATTGTCTGCCTTTCTGTAAACTTATCTCTCCCTACATTGTAGCTGTCACCCAATTACTTGCTTGTGGCTCTCGAGAGCATGTCGACAAGGACGAGCTGCTTCCCTGGAATGAATTTTAAGCCAAGGTCATAACGCAGCAAACGGAGGAAAAAATGCTGTAGCCTTGGCGGCGTATCGCCTATTGGTTTCCGAGCAGTGGTAATCAAGGGTCTCTGCAATGACATTGTGGCCGTATATAAAGTGATGAAATCTTTCGCAGCCATACAACGATGCTAACGTTTCTTTTTCAACTTATTAATACCGTTGCTCAGTTTCTCCGAGTGTTCGTGACGCGTACGCGACCGGATTCCACGTGTTACATTGTAGCAAAGCTGATCCAACCCCAACCCGTGACGCGTCACACGACACTGGATCAAAGATCGATGGCAAAGGTTCTTTGCTCAAACAGTCACATAGCTGCTTCCATTTCCGATTGTGTTTATCTGTCTATTCTAAGATTTGGTCCTTTTTTTTTATCAGGCCCCTCAGTAGTGTGGTTCTTTCAGCGAGTGACGGCACGAATTTGCTAAAGTAGTTCGCGACGCCCAGCATTCGTTGCACCCCATGCTTGTCAACAAGTGTTGGAATTTGTAGCATGCAATTTATCGAGGATGGGCTTGGTCTGATGCCGTTTTTGTCAATCACGTTCCCAAGAAATTCTATCCTTTCGATCGCAAACGTGCACTTTTTCGGGTTGAATGTTACGCTGGCGCGATAAGCTGCTCGTAGCACCGACTTTAGACGCTCATATACTTCTATGGATGCACACTATAGATAAGGACGTCATCCACGTACACTCCGACTCCGGGAAGTTCTTCAAAAATTTCATTCAGGGTTTTCTGGAAGACCTCTGAAGCGAATGCTATACCAAGGGGTAAGCGCAAAAAACGGCAGCAGCCGAATGGGGTGGCGAAGGTGAAAATTCGAGAGGTTTCGTCATCTAAAAGAATCTGGCGAAATCCCGAGTCCAGTTGTGAGAAAACTGTCCCGCCGGCGACGTCTTCTCTGTGAGACATTATGCGATAATCTCTTTTTAAACATTCGTTTATGTTTTGTGGATGCACACTCGTATTTTCCCGTCCTTTTTTGGAACAATAACGACAGGGCTTACCTAGTCTGTAAGCTCGGTCACCCTCCTTATAATTCCGGCTCGTTGCATGTGGTCCAATTCCAGCTTGAGGGGTTATTGTAGGGCCACTGGAACGCGCCGTGCGGCTTGGACGACGGGTATGGCGCCATCATGTAACACCACCTTGTACACTAGTTGCACGCACCCGGTTCCAGTGAACATATGGCAAAATTCGTCATCTGAAGATGAATTCATGGCTGCTTTTCGATACGCTGCAAACACGCGGCACAAGTCTTATGAATTTGCATGCTTGAAGTCCGAGGATCGCCTGACGCCCCTTCTCGACGATGAAAAAATCCAGTACTGAGGTCGAGTCATTCAGTGCGACTTCAGTACGTATGACCCCGAGGTGTTGAATCACCCTTCCTCCACACGAACGTAACACCCCGCTACTTCAATTAAGCGACGGTTGAGGGCACATCTTGAGGTAGCAGCTCAAAGACAGCAAATTCGCTTGCACTCCAGTGTCTACTTTTAGGTTCACTTGTAGGTTCTTGATTTGAGCTTGCACCGTCCAGTCGCGGGCACTTTTGCCTAAATTTGACACGTCCAGAATGTCAAAGTCGTCTTTGGAGCCTCGGAGCTCGTGAACTTTCGTAGATGTTTTGCAGCATATTGCGCGATGGTTACGCTTGGGACACTTCCGGCACTTCATCCCGAACGTTGGACAGCTTCGTGGTGAATTCTTGCGCCGACATCTCAGACACTCAGAAAAGGCGGATCCTGGCGAAAAAGTTTTGTCAATCGAAGTCCGACTACCGGATTTACTTCTTTTAGTCTGCGTGCCCAGACTTCTTGGTATGCCACTGCTGCTTCTGAGGCCAGTTCGGCCTTTTGTAGGGTCAAATGATTGTCCCTTAACAGCTTGTCTCGAAAGTGGCTCTCAGTAGTCCCGTAAACAATCTGGTCTCCGATCATCGACTTCTTAAGACTGCCAAAGTTGCACAATGCTGCCTGCGTCCTAAGACCCCGGCCTCATAAAGTGTTCGAAGGGTTGTCCCGGGTTCTGGATCCTTGAGCAAAACACATAGCGTTCGTGAATTTCGTTACTTTGTCCGGCAAAATATGTATCGAACTTTTGCACGACTGTTTTGTAATCGCTGCTATCCTTCTCTTGCTGGTATTCGAACATGTTAAAGATGTCAATGGCTTCCTCACCTGTGATACTTATAGGAGGGCAGTCTTCGTTGCTTCCTTTCGGCGTTTGCCACTAGTCTCCGACGCTGTCAAGAACAACTCGAAGCCCTACCAGTTCTTGCTGATTTCACCATTAGTACGTAGTGGGGGTGGTGGCTTCACAAAATTCTTGTTGGTGGCGCTAGCTTCGGTCAACTTCTGACACTGTGTATTGTGTGTGGTGATTGGGCCATCCTGACAGTTGGAGCGTAACGGGAAGAATCCTCGTACGTTTATTGTGCCATGCTTTATACACATGCAGGTGTGAGTCGCTCGCTGGATTTCGTGCTGACCGGTTATGCGCCCGCGCGCTCCGCGCGCTCGCGACCTTCGGCGTCACCGTAGCTCTGGCCGACTGGGCTCGCCCTACGTCACCTCCTGTCACCGACGACCTTCAACGGCAGTGAAGCTCTGACTTACTGGACCTGCTCTACGCCATCTACAGACGCCGACAACATCTCTCGCAAGTGTACCCCGTCCTCGGACTCCAGTGACCGTGCTTCCACCTTTCCTGTCTCTCCTATCCCCTCAGTTTGTTGTTGCTTCTTCTTCCTCTTTTCTATACCTTTACTTCTACCCTTTTATCCCTCCTCAACCCCATCCCTTGTGAGCTCTGTGGCGGTGTCGCTCACTGAAGCAGACAATAACGGGGCTCACTTTTCTCTTCTTTTCTCTTTCTCAAGGACCACTACACATGCAGGTGTGGAACGGGCGAGGGTAACCTAAAGATAACTAGACTGATCAACACGTGTAGCACATCTACAGCGTTATCATACGATACATGTACGGTGCATCCACTGAATCGCACGTGATCGTGTTTCAGCTATATATATAGAGAGAAAGAAATGAATAAAAGGAAGAGACAGGAAGGTTAACCTAGACGAACTGGTTTGCTACCCTGTACGCGTGTGGGGAAAAGGGTCGGAAAGAGGATAGATATAGAGAGATATAAAATAAATTAGAAAAAACACAGCACAAAATTCTTTCTTCCGAAAGAGGCTGGTTGTCCAGTTCATATAGTGCATTGCAGAGTGACTGTCTCTGCGAGCAGTATTGTGGGCATTCACACAGAATGTGCCAAGTTGTTTCATCACTGCCACAATGGTCGCATGCAGCAGTGTCAGCCATTCCTATGCGGAACGCGTTCGCATTGGTAAATGCGACGCCCAACCATAATCTGCACAGCATAGTAGCGTCTCGTCGGCGTAATTCCGGAGGAATTCGAAGACTGAGAGTTGGGTCTTAAGTACCTAACCGTGCATGGATGAAATGTGACTCGTTTCACTGTGACGTGGTGCGCTTGCAAGCAAGCATGCGGAGTTCCCGTGCAGCGTCAGTTCTGGAAAGTGGAATTGATATTTCATCGCTTTCAGTATGGGCAGAACGGGCAGCTCGATCGGCCCGTTCTTTGCCAATTATTCTACAATGACTTGGAAGCCATTGAAAGGCTATTTCATGTCCTTCCTCAATGAAGTGGTGAGTTTTTTTTGCAATCTGAAATACCAGCTGTTCGTACGGGCTGTGGCGTAAAAGTGATAGGAGGGAATGCATTGCCGCCTTTGAGTCACTGAAAATTGTCCATTTTTGTGCGTGGCTGTTGATCGCTGATGAATTGCAATGCGGCACGAAGATCTGTGAGCTCTGCTCCCATTGATGTCGTAAGGTGGGAGGTCTTGAATTTTCTTGTCGTGTCTTTTATTGGTATAACAAATGATGCCGTTGAACTCTTCTGTAAAACAGAGCTGTTGGTGTATACGCGTATACAGCCTTGATACGTCTCGTATAACAAGAGCAGAGCAAGCTCCCTAAGAGCAGGTGACGACATATCTGCTTTTTTCTGGATGCCAGGTATAGTTAGCCTGATGTTAGCCTGAGTCAGGCACCAAGGAGGAGTCGAAGGCCTGGCGGCGGGTGTGAGGCATGTTGGCAAAGAATCGCGATATGTCGTTACCGCTTGGCAAAATGACGAACGTGGTCTGTCTGCAGGTAAAGGGGCTAGGTGTTGGCAGGGTGTCCGAGCAACATGCCTTAAGGCGTGCTTTATTCAAACGTCATCTTTATTCACTGAGGAAGGCTGAACGTGCTGATGAGAATAACCACCTTGTGACGCCATTTGCAATGCGGCTGTTGAGGATCATCACAACACTCGTGTAAGAAACGTGTATCGTTCACACGATATGGGTTAGGTTCATTTTGGTTTCGCGCAAGTTCCAAAAATACCAGTTCGGCTTTCAGGTCGGGTTGTATTTGACACCTTCTTTAATTACGTTGAATTCCACAGTTATTTTTTTAATGTCACTAGTGAAAGTATGACCACAGTGCTCACAAAACACCTGAATGGCATTTGTGCTTCAGCTTCTTAAGTAGAACGCCTATAGGATTTCGGGCACAGTTCCCGTCACCTTCTCAATCGCTAGCCTAGGTTCGCCTCTCGGTTGACAGCTAAACCGTACCACTAGGGAACGAACGTCTGCGCGCTTAAAATTTACCATTTCAAACTATCCAAGATGCCTACGGCAAATACAGCTACGTAATCACGTTTCCATGATCTCTCGCGGACAACATAACTGCATATTGTTCGTCGTAAGGATCACTCTCTGTAACCCACATTTGCTAAACCACCCCTTATGTAATACCCCCAAACCGGGGGTATTTACTCTTTCATTATTACGTCTTTTTAAATCGATCACCGGTGATCGGCGTTTTTGTTTCGTCGATGTTTGCATGTTTCAGTTGTTTCTCGTACATTCAACACTTTCTAGTAGGTAGTCCAGCCACTCAACTTATATAATCAGTATAAATTTGCCTATTCTGGCAACATAGTGATTTTCGACAGACCGTTGCGCGAACCAATGTGTGTCTGTTGTTCAGAAAATGCTTTTCGCTGGTGAACTTGACAGAAATGCGCGTACCTCGTGTTTATACTACAGTGGCATCAGAGTTCTGTTATCAAAAGAGCCTTTGCAAGTCAAATATTATTTCAAGGTGTCAGCTTCGCAGGGTATTGTGTTAAGCAGTAATAATTACCAAAATTTATGTCAGCTAATCAATAGTTAGAGCTGTTGCTAGGATTCTCAGAAATTTCCTTCTACAAAAAATATTTATTTTCGATGGTCTGCCGCATGTAGCACGTGTGAAGGTGACCTTCTCCGACAGTTTCCAGAAGCTTTGCTTTCGCTTGTATCGTTATATGAGACGCAGGGCCACATCTAGTGTCACTAGTCGCTCTTATGACGTCGTTGTCACACGACCTGCGCCGCAAAAAACAAGCGCCGCTCGAAACTGTCTTGCAGCCGCACGTGCATTGAATGAGGACGAGCTTAGAGTCCGAGAGAGGATGACAAGACCTCCGCTTCAAGTTTTATGGCGACGATGTCTGGCGTCAGCCTAAGACATCCGCAGCCGTTTACGCATTTGTTTTGTCAACGCCTCCTAGTGAGCCTAGAACGTCGCTCTTTTCAATCGGGAGCTTCCTGCCAGCACGCGATCTCGGAGGCCGTGCCTCCTGCCGCGTGAGGCGACCGTCCGCCGCGTGCGAACGCTCGCCTCTGTACCGCTCAGTCACGTGACATTACCGTACCACCAACGTTAGGGCAACACGTACGCGGCTCACGTTGTAGGCGTAGCACAGCCTCAAGCTGTCTCGTCCACCGGAAGTGCGTAGCTGCCGACCTTTGTTCACAGTCTTATAGCTACTCTGGTTACGTGCGAGGGCCTCACGTCGCCGGGGCGTGGTGTACTGGCGCCGGCTGCAGAGCTTCTCGTCACGACAGATCACCAGAGGACGTCTTGGCCATGACTATGAAGCAGTGCAAAGTATTTTCATTCGGACCACGTGCGATACTGCCTTATTTTTTTAATACGATGAGCAAAAATGCAAAGAAATATGCTTGGATGCATATACTGGAACGCCAACCTATGCGGAGTGAGGTGGCTCATGCTAAAAGGTGACGCTAGATGAAACAGCGAAGTTGATTAGACATCTGATTTATAGAGGAATTATTCACATCACGGGTATCCATGTATAGATGGTTTCGGTGTTTGCAAAGAAACTGGCTCGCACCAAACGGCTTACGCCAGAAGACTTCCGGTGCACCGCTTCTGGTAATGTTTTTTTTCAATGGTCCCGGCGGCGTTTTCGTGGTGTGTTTGAGTTTGCTGCTCTATTATTTTTTGCACATTCAGAATAATTTAGATTGGAAGGTGCTCTTAAATTACAAAAACAACCGGGCCCTTCGTTACGGTTTACAGAAACTTCATATCATAATGCATAGATGATTACATTTCATTCGTGTCTGCCACAAAGAGCGGTGGCAAGAACTCGCAGCTCCAGTCATACATCGATAATCGCGGATCATTCGCGGTCCATGTGAAACGAAACCGCTATTAGCGGCGGTTGCGAACAGAGCGATTGGAGCGAATGGAACTATTTTTTTCGCTGCAGTCGTGGCATGTGAAACCGCCTTTAGGATGTGTTTAAAGCAACGTCTACAGCGGCTACACCAAGGGGCACGACGTAGCGTACGGGAGGTACAGGCGCGGCCACTGCTGCAGGTAACACGGCTCGCATGGCTGACAGGCGCCGCGCGAAACACGTGTCGAGGCGTTCCAATCAGCGCGTCTCTAACAGTGACTGACAGAAAATGCCCAAAGTGCAGGAGAAGTTTCTCAGCCCACCTAATTGGGCCAGTTGGTTCTGCATGTCGACGATGTAGAGATGCTTTTTGTAGACTCTGACAGAGAATTGACACCGTACACCTGTCTTTTACCTGTGAGCATCTTGAAAGCGCACCCAAATCGTCGATATGCAGGATAATAGTTGCTCGATCCACAGTCAAGTTGTACAATTTAGCTTTCCGACAGTAACTGAATACCTGCTTCATGTCGAACTACGAACACATTTGTGTTTTCGTCAAAGCACACAACCTCGGGATCCTCGTGATAAAACGCTTATTTCTGCGCCTGTGTCACACCCGGCACTTTTTATGAAGATCAGCGGTGATCGCAATCACACTCGCGATTCGTGTGACTGAGAAATAATAAAGTCTACTGATTATGTAATGACGTCAGCTACGGCTGGATTACGCAAACTATTTAGGCTTACTCTAGAGTAAAGTATTCATGAATCAAACTTTCTACAGTCCATGTTCCCACCGAAAGATAAATGAGTTGAATGTGGCGATGCCCATTACCGGCAGAAAGACAGGCGATGAGTCATTTGCTCGCACAGATGAGAGCCCACTGGCTGGCGTTGCTTCGAAAAAAAAAATAGAATGCAACGACAACAATACCAGGACACCACGACGTACACTGCGCGGCGATTCATGTTGAGCGCGGCTACTTAGTGTCCCACGTTGTTTTGAACAGTACACATCAATGAGTCCTTCAAACACCATTGCAATGGATTTTTAGGGTTAGCTTTTACATTGTCTACCCAGTTCAGGCTTCAGTACACACATATCTGCCAGGGGTGGAAAACGACAGCGACCGATGTGTTCCCAGTAACTGGGGGCCTTCGACTAGTCTGACGTCCGAGTATCACCTCTGTACCTTTAGTCGGGCGGAGTTTTACATTGTATTTAACGAAGCGGGCAGAAAAAAAAAACTGCGCGCTCTTAGTGGGAATCTGGTTTTCTCGCGTGATCGCTGCAATGACGGCGCTCTTTCTATCGTCATGGGTCGAAAAATTAGTTCAGGCTTGCGGACTGCCTCTTGGCTTGACACAGCTGTGCTCGAGTTGCGAGCGCTCCATCGGAATGATGTTATCCGCATAGAATATCAGAATACAAGCAGCCGCGGTCAGAAACAAAGGCTAAAATCACGCAAAAACAAGCTAAATCGGAAGTTTCCTGGGGTGTTTTTCGGTGAACGCGCAATGTTGCCAGAGGCCGGCAGGCGCTGGCGAACACCTACAGGCTCTACTTACACAAAAAAAGAAAACAAAAATTTGCTGACGAAAGTGTACAAGTTCACTTCTGTCTCATGAAAAACCTACCAATGCTTTACCACAAGGCACGAGCGAGGAGCAGGAGCTCGATTTCGATTTTTTGTTTATGTGAATCGATACATTTTGCACAGCATTTATTATTCCTATACTGTTACCGGTTCATTTATCCCCAAATGTATATTCTGAATTTTCTTTGTTTTGAGTATTTTTTGCATATATAGAGTTTTTTATTGCACTGTTTACCAGCTCGCCCTCAAAAATTACACTGTCTTCACATTGTTATTCATTCCGAAGTAGCTTTGTTGCTCCACAACATATATATTTTTTGGAAAGAGCATTTTGTTGAGCAAAATTTGGTATTCTGTAACGCGTGATGAAGTACTTTTCAAAATTTCAAAGACTATTTTCCCGAGACATGTGAAAAATAACGATATTCGTGCGGCAACGAAAAAGTTAATAAAGAGGTGGTGCCATCAAAGTTCGAAGCTACAGAAGCCTGTTGTCGCTTTCCTTTGCACGCAAGGACACTGTACACTAATGGTCGGACACAGCAAAAGTTTAGAAGATATTTCAGTTCATTTCCAAAGTGTACCTAAATGCTGCTTCTCCCAACCAAAACCTATCGCAAGCGTGTCCAGCGCTGACGTAGCTCTGCAGGAAGGGCAACAAGAGTTGTAGTGACGTCACACCTGATCTGTAGTGAGCGTAAGCGTGCGAAGGTTTTACCTTTAGAGGGGAAGAAAGTTCATCGCAGCACCCCTCTTCCTTGCATACGTGTCAATGTATGCAGCTGAATCAGCCCCCCCCCCCCCCCCCTTGAGTGGCAGTGCCCCCTCATATCAATGAGTAGGGCCCTCTTCTCTCAGGTGACTACTACGGGAGTGGTGCAAGGCTGCAGTTCACAGAAGCGCTTGTTATCAACCTTTCCTCCGGCTTTTCTAGGCTTAACTAAGCTATGCCAGTCTTGGACATTAAATTAGTCATGGGTTTGTTAGTTTTGCCTGAGTAAAGCTTAAATTAATTAGAACTAACCAGCATTGGCTTTACTGGTTAGGGCTTAGTCTTAATTCAAATTGGCTAACTAATATGACATAATTACTTTTGACTTAATTGGAACAGTCTAATCAGTCATGGATTAACTTTGCCTACTCAGCTCTCTCACCACACAAGGAATGCAAGGGCGAGGGGAACGATAAGCTGAGAATAGAGTCAGTTGAGAAGTGGGATTGATGCCATCCGGTTGTCTCCACCACGTGGCAAAGGAGCTGAGTAGGCGAGGGGAGAATCGGTTAGGAGAGAACTGCCACTCAGCACCCATCCCGTCGTCTTTTCCTTGTTCGTCCTTGTGTTCTTGCGCTGTTTTCAAGATAAATACCTTGAAGCTTGGCTTAAACAGCTTGGCTAAGCTATACCTCACGTTGTCAGCAATGTGAGGTGACTTTATAGGTGCAGTTTTTGTTTGCATCCCGTCGCCTAACCTGCGCATTAAACAACCACATTATTGAGGTACCTTTTCTTCTCTTCCTTTGTACATGTTCTTTCGCCTAGCTGTTTTATTGAATCACACACCTGACAAATCGGCACATGTGGTGTGGGAGCGAATCAAAGTAGCAGATGAAAGGGATGAAGATAGCATGTGCCTGTCCTTAACAATGTTTTTTTTTTTTTTTTTTTCGCACTACCCAGAGCAGCGAACAGAAAATACAGATGTCTAATACAGATGTCTTTGTGAATGCACCGAAGTACATCTCTCATCACAAATGTCACAAGATGTGTACAATGCATTCTTGAAACATAATTCTGCAAGCTCTGCACCTTTTCAGGAGTTATATTTTAAAGAGTTACAAAGAGTAGAATATGTTGGAAGAAGGTGCATTCAATTGCAAATTGGAGAGATATTAACCATACATGCAGCAAAAGATTTTAGCTTTGCTACACGGAAAACCATGAACGGCAAATTGTATTGAGAGATTGTGCGTGAAACATTCTCTAGCTGGTGCCAAGACAAGGGTAATCAAAATGCCACACCTTTTCAGACAACAACATTTTATTCCTGCCATTAAAACTTCCCAATGATCCAAGTATGACACTTAGACAACTAAATTGAATGACAACTTTTGCAACAGTATGCAAAAATACTTATTTTAAATGTATTCCCAGTGTGCTAGTATCGCACTAATATTAGCCAAGCACTTATAGTGGTTTCACATCTATAGCACAATAAATGTGGCATGTCTGACTTGGACTAGGAATCGTGTGGCAAATCATTAATCAGAAGAATGTGCTAAGCACAAGCTTCTGACAAGTACCCAAGATGATGATTGATGCCACACGAATGAGAGATACCAAGAAAAAAAAGCTCGATAACCCAATATTTATCAAACCCAAGGTAAAAGAATCTTTTATGCTGCACCCCCGTCCCCCCCAGTCACTTAATATAACAATTTCTCAGGGATCACAGATGTCTAGTGTCATTTCTGATGCATTTAACAAAATAGACAAATATTGCAATGTTCACATAAAATGGTCCTTAACATTAAGAAAAATGGTCACAGTATTAAAAGATTGTAGTTTTATCGCCACACATGGCATGTTGTCAATCACAGGAAAAGGAGAAAGCAAAGCCCACCTTTCCACCACCGGTACTCCACAAAAAAAAAAAAAATGTGACATGCAGTCCCTCACAACTGCTTGGTATGTACAGTGTCTCCCGGTGAAACTGCCTCACCCTCACACCATGTCACCCTCCACTCTGTTGCCCCAAACAGAGCTCGGCTAGTCTCCCACTCCGAAGCTTCAAGAGCTTTCCAGAGCAGTGGAAAGCACTTGTTCACCATTGCCCTCGAAGACTGAAACAGCCTGTGGTCATCACTGGAAAGGTCTTCCGCAGCATTCTCCACATCTGCAATGTCTGATGCCCACGGATGTTCCATGTTGACCCTCAATTTCAGCAGGATAGCCTCGAGCAAAAAGGCGTGGAACATGGCCTCCATGTGATCTTTCACGGTGCTCTCACTTGACAGCACAACGTTGATGTTGTAGTGCCGGGACGAGTCTCGTACGACAGCAAGCAAGTACGTGGGCTCTGTTTTCCGGTCACCGGCAGCAGATTCAAGTCTGCGCTCGAGTTCTTTGTTGGTCGATGCGATCGAGGACAGAGGCACACCAAAGTTGATGTTGACAAATGGTTTTCCACACTGAATCCACACCGACTCACGGGCGTTAACCCAGACAATGGGAGCAATGTCTCCAGCTGTTTCCAAGAAGCGTCTGACCACGATGGCATAACGAGATCGGTTGAAGGTCTCCATCACGACGCACGACACAGCACGGTAGTTTGCAAAGATGTGCAGAAGTGTGAAAGAAATGAAGATGCTGTAGAGTAACCTAGAAGAGAAAGTGAAGCAGGAAAAGGTGTCAAACTGTTTTTACAAACATTACAACCTGTGTGAAATTTCTTGGACTGCCTAAGAACCATAAATACATGTCAGCTATTCTGACAGCTTGAGAGAGAAAAAAGGATGCATACACAGAACGCTGTATAGTCAGATGAGAAGGATAACAGGCAATGTAACAGTTCCTTAAAGGGGCCCTGAAACACTTTTTCAAGTAACCATGGAATGAATTCACTGGAAGAGTTTATTTCCTCACGAATTCAACACAGCAAAAATTTTAAGAATCCGTCCAGTGTGAGTGGAGTTACAAAGGTTTGTCGCATGCTGCAATTGCATTTTCTCTTCTCTCGTCCCAATGAAAGAGCTGAAAGCTAAGCAGAGAGGAATGGCAGGGCCACAGAAAAACATCACGCATACTTCGTGACCTTGAGCACTTTTTTCTTTCTTTTTTTTCTTCAAATGCGGGGCTTTTTCAGTGTGAGCGCACGCACATGCGTGGACAAGTAGCGGCCTCTTGCGGCAATCTTTATAAGGAGCGAGCGCAGGATGTTCAAATCAGCCAATGGCTGATAGAAGGCTAATTGACGTGTCATTTTTGGGCATATTGCGTGATTTGCCGAGAGAAGATAAAGCAAACTTTAGCTGACTTTGATCATTTATTGTGAATTCTAGGCCGCGTGCTGTGCTATAATATTTAGCTCGTGTGTTGTCGGGAGCCTCTACTACCGATCGGCAGCGGTTTCTGACCATGCTCAAAAAGTGTTGCAGCGCCCCTTTAATGTGACTAAGAAATACGCCACTCATTTAAAAATAAGAAATAAGCCTTTCATTTGAAAATGACAAAGAGATATGTTGACAGCTTGTGCCGCTAAAGTAGCCAGCACAACGTTCCATTGACGCATTAAAGGGACACTAAAGGCAACTATTAAGTCGACGTCGATAGTTGAAATAGCAGTCCAGAAACCTCGTAGCGTTACTTTTGTGCAAAAGAAGGGCCTACTTTAAAATAAAATCATGCTTTAGTGGTTCGCATAGGACTGCGCACTTCAAATTACCTGCCTCAAGAAGCAGACTGACCGGATTGACTCACGTCAATGTTTCCATGTACAACGTTGCCCGGCTTTACTGCGCTAGCAGCAGCAGACCGAAAGCAGCAGGAGCCACAGCAGCAACAACGGCCATCGATCAATTTCCCACCATTGACTACGAGATTGCAGACATTTTTTATTCAACTATGCCCCACTAGATAGCACCAACTGTCCAGTGTAAATACGCGAAAATTATTTTTGAACTACTCGCGCCATTCCCTGTAGTAACGTCCGGCGGTTCTATTTTTCATAAATCAAACAGAAACGAACAGGCACAATTTTATTGCGTCTATTGATGCACGAAAGGTTCCTTATTTAGTGCAGCTAAATGGATTATTAGTGATAAATTGTAGGCAGCCCGTCTGATGTCATCGGGATCATTTTGAGAACGTTCTACTGCGGCGCTTGTGTTCTTGTGCATTTACCTTAATTTATTGGTAAGTAGGGCACTGTAATTGATAATATTGTTGTTTTAGATGTTGTCACACATTGAGCTTTCACTCTGACGTAAATTGTTATTTGACCTTAGTGTCTCTTTAAGCCTCATTTAGAACACTGTGCACTTCTGTCCTAGAGAGCAGAAATGAATCTGTTCGTTTTTGCACACTATTTTGTCGATATCAGCTGGAGCCACTTCAGTTTATGATGGTGTTGCCAGGCCACACATCTATTCCCAAGTTCATTGGCAGTTCAGGTTCTTTCATTTTCAATGTCCTCGAGTCATAAACTCAGCATTACTTGAGCTGTTTTCTTTGCTTTGTTTTATACCCAGAAAAGATCAAGCTCATTGTTAGCACTGGCAGAAGACAACATCCATGCATTTACTTTACCTTAGCAAAGCAGTGACATGCATTTTAACTAGTTGGCTCCCGACAAGAATTAGGCATATTCATGTTGTACAGCTACCATAACATTCTGAACAAATGTCGTCTTAACTTTCACTGTTAATTTTAAATTTCAACATTGTTTCCGGAAAAACGGACTATGTGGATGACGGGCTATACACAAACAGCGCGCCACTGAACCAAGAGGCATTAACCAATTAGCACCCGGCACACTTTTTATAGCGAAAGCTGTATAGCCTCCTCAGTCTCAAGAATGCACCAATGATAAAAGATATTGCCAAACTGTATTATTTGAGTCCCTGCCTTTAATAACAAGTGCAGAAAAATTAAGAATTCGGAAATTGAACGGGTGTCTCAAAATGTGATGGTGCCCATTTGCGTACTTCTGATCTTTTGAAGTCCCTCAGATTTAGTGCACACAAAAATATCAGACCGAAATGGCTCTCAATGTGATCTCCGAGGTGTCCACAGTTAAAATAATGCACTATAGACAATCTTGTTCCCGCTACAAATAAAAAAAAACTTCCACTTATCACAAAGACGCAGCTAAGCGCTCGTGCAATACGCATCCGAACGCTCGTGCAGTATTACTGTAATTACTCGGATCTAACACGCACCTTTTTTCCGGTTAAGCGAGTTCATAAATCGTGGGCTCGTTAGAATCGAGTACCAAAAAAAATGAATACGGTCATTCTATTGCATCGGCAATTCCAAAATGGCCGCCCCCTACATGCATCGGCATGGCGCGTCGGCCATTTCTGCCTATGTGTTTCCCATGTGCGGCACTTCGTACGTGTGCAGAGGAGTTCGTCATCTTGTAGTGCATAAGCATCGACGGCATGGAAGGGCGGACTCCAAAAACTCGAGTGCACCACGATGCCGCTTTTAAAAGAAAAGTCGCGCGTGCAGAAATGGACGGAAACCGGGCCACATCGCGGTCGTTCAGAGTTCCGGAAACGTGCGTGCGGGACTGGCGGAAACAAAAGCAGAAGATTGTGTAGGTGTTCTGTGAGATTGTCGACAGAAAAGCTTTACGCAAAGACTTCAGTAGACCACAGCAGGGTCGGTTTCCGCAAATTGAAGAGCTGCTCGGCGAGTATGTGTTTGAGCAGCGAGCGGCCCGTGACGACAGAACTGCTCCATGTGCGGGCTATGCAGTTAGCCTTAGAAAAAGGGCTAGTGCGGAGCCAGTTGAAAGCGAGCAGGTGCTGGCTAACTAACTTTATGAAGAGGAAAGGCTTTTCCCTCCGAAAGCGAACGGGCATATGCCAAAAAGTTGCCGGAGGAGTACGAGGAAACGCTTCAGAGTTTTCAGAGGTTCGTCCTAAACTTGCGGCACAACCTGCTTGGGCAAATCGGGAATGCCGATCAGACGCCTCTTTACTTTGACATGCCTGGCACCACAACCGTCAAGAAGAAGGGGGCGAAGCAAGTTCGCGTGCTGACATCGGGCCACGGTAAAACTAGAGTGACGGCAATGCTCCGTTGCACGTCAGATAGGCACAAGCTTCCCCCGTACCTCATATTTAAACGGAAGACGCTCCCGAAAGGAGTCGTTTCCTCGAGTGGTGTGATCGCGTGGGCCAACGAGAAAAATGGGTGCGCGTTGCAATCGATGTCTTACTTTTTTTCTTTTCGTCGTAGAAACCGGGTGCGCAATACAATCGAGGGCGCGGTAGAATAGAGTAAGTACGGCAAAGTCAGTTTCGTTCACTTATTTTGAGGATGTGACAAGACACACGGCGCCAATTCTAAGGGCTTAGTGAAAGCAACTCATCCTTATTGTGCCAAAACAAATTGGGACATGCGGATATCGAACTGTGATGATCTGTAGCCTTTAGAACAACGGTACCCAATTGGATACTCAGGGAGTGAGGAAGATTTGGCTAGGAGAAACGAAAATTCGACCTGCTGCTGTGTCACGAGCTGTCTTCATAGGCTGTGTTATCAGTTATGTTGTCCGCAGCATCTTACCAAAGCATGCATGCCATTGGCTGCGTTGTAAGTGACGTCGTTCAACGCGTCGCATCCGTGGTGCCGAGCGCGTTTTCCCTGAAACCTTCTACATGGGTATGCCATGGACAACTCTAGAAGAGCGCCGAAAGTGGAAACATGTGAGAGCTCGCAATCGCCGGGCGGATGGCGCAGTTCGAGCATAAAAACAGGCCTGGGAGGCTGAGTGCCAGCAGCAACAGCGTACCAATGATCCGGCAGCCTTCCAAGCCACGCTAAATCGTGAACGGGAATGCAAGCTGATGGCGGACGGTTCCTACAAACCACGCCGCCGAGTTCGCTCGCGATGTCAATGTTTGAAACTTCGTTGTGATGTCAACATGATGATTGCGGGAGCGCGATCGCCTGGGCGAATGCCCGCATTCAGCGGGAGTTTGTCCAGTGGTACACTGGCTTTGGCTGCCACGTTTGTGACAGCCTGTGGTTCGACAACAGCCACTATAATTAAATCATTACAAAACGCATTTAAGCACTTATTACACTCTCCCATGACCGTGATCATGCGAGGCACAATGTGCAGCATGTGAAATAAGCACTCTGGTAAACCCAAGCCAAACCTGTTTGCCACCTCGTTAAGAAGCACGAAAGCGTAGCCAACATTTGTGAAAGGCTTCAGTGTCATGTCGGGTTTAATCCATAGAGAAACACTGGGGCTGCACGTTTCAGCTTTCACTGGTTAATCATTTGTATTGAGTGCTTGGGCAGTTACTTCAAAGTAACTAAATATTTCGGGAAAAAGAAACACACAATCCAATTTGTATCTGATTTTGATGATTAGCATTTTTGAAGCTAGTTTGTAATAAGACGCTTTGAATCTCACATATTGACAAAGGTCTCGTTACACTTCCCAAAACAAGCGCAAATCGAATGCCCATTATGCAGAGTATATTTCTTAAATTAATTTGAAGTTTAGCACTTTATATATTGAAACAAATGAAAGGATCGTGCGTCAAAAGAACAGAAGAAACTGGCGTCAGTGTCGTCGTACGGCGACGACACTGACGCCAGTGATGCTTCGGAGTCTGAATGAACGTTATGGGGTGAGAGAGGTAAAAAATAAAAGGGCAGTGTGCCATGCATGTAGCTCCTGTGTAATGTGTGCATTTTATTACAAAGGTAAGCCTTAATTTACTTTTATCTTTCAATTTGTATCTGTATCTGATTTTGATGATTAGCATTTTTGAAGCTAGTTTGTAATAAGACGCTTTGAATCTCACATATTGACAAAGGTCTCGTTAAACTTCCCAAAACAAGCGCAAATCGAATGCCCATTATGCAGAGTATATTTCTTAAATTAATTTGAAGTTTAGCACTTTATATATTGAAACAAATGAAAGGATCGTGCGTCAGAAGAACAAAATGACTGCTGCAAAGCTAGATATCAGCTAAAGTGGATAGTTTTTCTCCAAAGAGTAATCAAATACTGGTGTGCTTTTCATAGTGCACTGGGTCTTTCTGGGTGCTTCAACGAGCATTTTGTTGTAGATTGCGCCACAGATCGAAACAGGCATTTTCTTCAAAAGAGCACTGTTTTGATGGTTGTGTGAGACTCTTGAGGCTGCAACAGACGGCGTAGATATGTGAGAGCTAATTTGTTTTGTCATTGTGGCTCTTGGCCCTAACGTTGAAACTGCTGAAGGAGGGCGGGGACGACTGCATACATGATTGGATGACCTTTTCCAGCGCAAAATACCACTTCTCAGAGATTGATTGATTGATTGATATGTGGGGTTTAACGTCCCAAAACCACTATATGATTATGAGAGACGCCGTAGTGGAGGGCTCCGGAAATTTAGACCACCTGGGGTTCTTTAACGTGCACCCAAATCTGAGCACACGGGCCTACAACACTTCTCAGAGATAAATTCGCAAGATACTGCTTCTGTTTTGATCTAGGAAGCGATGATCTTTTGGTAAAGAGCAAAGACAATAGTATAGTTGCTATGACAACAAGCTACGGCATACTCGAGCCATTATGCTAAGGGAATAGGGTCATCTATTCAAAATAAATACTTGATGCCATCGCCAAACCAGGTCAGCAGCTATAGCAATGGCATGGGAAGAATTCACCTCCGAGATCAAACTGCGTGTACCGTATTTACTCGCGTACCGATCGCACTCGCATAATGATCGCACCCCTAAATTTTGTCGTCTAAATTCGACTTTTTCTTTTCCCCCGTGTAATGATGGCGCCCTGAAATTGCCGCATCAACATGTCATGTACCAAGTCTAGCTGAACGTGCCTATCACTGTTTATGTGATCTGAAAGCGGGCATCACTATGCTAATGCCGTAAATTTACTGATTTAAATGAAAGCATTCTTTATTTAGATGGAAGAAACTGTTCTGACGCGCGTGACGTACTCACAATCTCCATAACTGACACAAAGAAGAAAAAAAATGCGGTGGCTTCGCTCTACGGAGTGCTTCGCTCCGTCAGCCGCTATGTTTGTTTTAACATCCCGCACTACAGTGCAGTCCACTTATAACGATACCACATATAACGATATATCGGTTATAACGATGGGTCGACTTAACAGTCTCATTTTATGCATTGGGGCTATGGGGAAAAAAACCATATATAACGATATGTTATCCACCGCATATCGGATACAACGATGAAAAGTTTGCCGTGGACGGCATGTTTCATTCGGAATAATCGTAACATTTAGATTGATAAGTTCCTCTGAAACGAACTATGCCGAGACAAGACGAAAAGTTAGCGTAGGCGAGTACGTATCTGCCGCCACTGCAGCACAGCGCCGGCAGCGCGTCCCGGCCGTTCAAAAAGCCGAGGAGAGCATCGCGAGTTGGCGCGACGCGCTACAGATGGCGCCAGCTGTGTCACGTTTTGCGCCTCGCCGCGCGTCGACCGCGGAGAGGCTGAGAGAATTAAAAAAAAAAAATGCGAAAAGCAAAGCGCCGCGCTCCGCGGCTCCCCGCCTTCTACAACGGCAAGCCGGCAAGCTACTCGTAGCTTGCCGAACGAAAGCGGGAAAGAGAGAGAAAATAAAAAAAAGCGAAAAGCAAAGCGGCGCGGCGGCATCGGGGCGGGGCCTCGTTGGCATTCCGGCTGTGTACCTCTGGCTGTGCTTTCTTCCTCCCACCCCGCCGTCGGTCAGTCTCTCTTCCTCAGCGAATCCGTGATGCGTTCTTCGGAGTAAGAAATAAAGTCTTGTTCTTGACATCCTACTATCTACAATATTTATGAATTGGTGAAAATAGCGAAATGAAGCCTGGAGCTACAAAAGGTACATCCGGCGACGATTTTTTGGCGGCAGTCCAGATATAACGATCACCGGTTATAACGATCATATTTTTAGGTTTTCTCGATATCGTTTTAAGTGGACTACACTGTATTACAGCGGCGGCCGCTTCTTGGTCGACCTGTGTTCATCCCGCAGCAATGTTTTTTTTTTTTCCCTGAGACCACGTTTTTTTTGGTGTGCTTTGTGATCGTCTGTTGAAGCGCCGTTTCACCATGGGACGGTATGCGAGCTTTACCGCCGCGTTCAGGCTGAAGTCGCTTGACTACGCGCTAGAGCACGGCAACCGCGCTGCCAGCAGACATTTTGGCGTCGACGAAATCTGGATTCGATATTGGAAAAAACAATGCAACATGCTCATGGCTACAAACAGCACGCGATGGGCTTTCTGCGGACCCAAATCTGGCAAGTTCCCCGACATTGAAAAGGCAGTCCTCGAATACGTGAAGGACATGCGCAAGGACGGTTATGCAGTGTCATTAGACATGATATGAACGCAGGCACACACAGTTTTCCAGAGGCTGGGAATAGCCACAAAAGACTTCCGCACCAGTTCCGGCTGGACGACACGCTTCATGCGGCGGAATGGACCGTCGCTGGCATTTCCACCGCGCTCGACGGAACGAAAGATGACCCTCTGTGGGACAGTGAAGACACTGCCGGTTCCGACAGGGAATCGTACGGCAACGACACTGACGCCAGTGATGCTACGGAGTCTGAATGAACGTTATGGGGTGAGAGAGGTAAAAAATAAAAGGGCAGTGTGCCATGCATGTAGCTCCTGTGTAATGTGTGCATTTTATTACAAAGGTAAGCCTTAATTTACTTTTATCTTTGGTTATGTTCATGATAGCTACCGTAGGAATTCTGATTAGCGACTTTTTTTCGTTTCCGATGCTCAGAATATTTTTTCACGGAAAATTTACCCCGCGTAATGATCGCATGCCCAAGTTGGAGTCAATTTTTTGGGAAAAAAAAAAAGTACGATCATTATGCGAGTATATACGGTAACTGCAGAATTTTCATTCGTTGAAAGAAGCAGTGGTGGCCCCTATTTACAGAGATGATCAACACTGCTGCACTCCGTGCATAGAGGATCTGCTAACCTACTGGAGGCGACTCGTCTTCATCCGTGTTCAATAGCGCAGTAATAAGCCTTTAAAGTGAATGTAAACCAACTAGTGCGATTTAGCGCTTTACTTCAGCATTGCTTTTCCTTATTACGCCTTCCTACCTTGACAGGAGTCCCTCACAGTAAGAATTGCATTTTGCTCTTTATATAGGCAGTTGTATACTAATACAGTTTTAAACTGGCACAGTGCAACAAGTGAAAGGTATAGACAGTCAAGCCAGGGAAAAGAGACAAGAGTGCCGCTTTGGATCAACCCTCTGTTTCTTATGGCCAGCTTGGCTGTCAGTTCCTTTTTCCTTGATGTACTGTGCCAGCTTAGGAAAGACTAATCAACTTGCCCGGTTTCAACACTATTAAAAATACAGTCAATGTATTTGCTATGTTGTTCAGGCACATAACGAGACCACAGGTGACAGCTCAGCTGCCGTGCAAGACTAACTTAATCTCCCTCTTGGGATTCTTACACAGGCCACCGCAAATGTACTCTATTGCTTGCATAGTCTGGAGTCCCGTGTATTTATATCACTTTCTTCCTGTAGTTGTTCAGCCCCCAAAAAGCACCCATGGGAAGAAGTAGCTCCTTGCACGAACCATGGGTTCCCAGCAACGATCCTGAGCAGAAGCAGGCTGAAGAGGAAAGCAGCAAGGTTGACCAGGGTCTCCTGGCTGCCATCCTTGGCGCTTACGTCGGCCATGTTGTTATTGCGCGCCTGGTGTTGAGTGAGCGCAGCCCGAGTTGCTCCTCCAGCCACCCCCACAATAGACTAGCAAAAACAAAATGCATAACAAAAGGTTTGGAATTGCACCCTCTCTGTCATGCCACACAAGCACTCATACAGATGCACACGTTATTTAAATGATACTAGTATTCTAATGAATCAATGACCAATAGCCATGCAATATGGCTTTTTACTATATGCCATTGTGCATTAAAGCAGCTGTGCAAACCAATCAACAAATGTGCCGTGCAAAGGGCAATGTACTAAATAAACGTGTCTTACGCTTTTGCACTGAAGCTATGAGAGTTCCATAGGCATTTTTATGTGGTGCTGTGCTCTGCACCACCTGCACATCAAGTGAAGGCCACAGTCAAGTTTTTCTTGAACATAATTATAGAAGTTGCCTTGAGTATGCCTAGTACAAATAACAATGAATTATTAGGAAGTTTTAAAATGGTAGTTTACAATGTTTTCCTTCTCGCACGGTGCCTTACAACCTACACGTTGGATGCAAGCCAGAAATGTCTACGAGTGTGGCAGTGAAAGTCATTGGCATGGCAATGCAGTACAGCCTGTGGGGGTCACCACTACGAACAGTCAGCAAACAGACCTTAAGTACTTCCAAAGAGTGGCAACTCTACTAACAACATTGCTTATCAATTGCTTAGATTAGCGAAAATCAGATTAGAAATTGTTTTCCCGTCTACACATGGCGAAGTCATATTAGAGAGGGAGCAATCGCTTGAGACATACCTTGGCAACGCTCGACACACAAAGCACGGCCGTCACGTATCCCTTCATATACTGGCACATGAGCTCCAGGAATATGGCGACAGTCGTTCAGTATGTCTGCAAAGAGCCTACAAAGAATGCAGCAGCAAAGCAAAGCGTTGTCAGTTTTCCTGAAAACAATAAGAACCAAACAATCAACTCACTTCCTCCCCCCTATGTAAATAGCACTTATGATGGTACAGTGAAATCTCGTTGATAAGATCTTCTAGGCAATCAGACATTGAAAACATATAAGAAAAACTGCACCATCCTAAGCAGCCCCTGACAAGCAAGAAAATGACCATACTAGTCGCTGAAGTGAAAGTACACCGTGAACGCTTTACAAATTGTCTTTGATCAGCTCCCGTTGTTCGCTAATGGCCAGTGTTGCCCGATTCTCACCATAAATGTCATGACGAACGGAATAATTCGAATTGACACAGTGCCAGTGGCTCTCCACACTCGCCCGTTCGACATTTATTTACTGCTGCTGCAGAATCTGTGTGGCTGCAGCCATTAACACATTTTTCGTGGGAAGTTAGAATCATTTAAGCAAGTGCACTGAAATAGAAAGCTAGGAAAGTTTCAGAAACACCTGTAACGGCCCACTTTATTACTTAATTTTGGGCAAGAATGTGATCACATTAACCGCATGACAACTCGTTGCTCCTATTCAATGTTGTCCGAGAACAGAAATAGAACTCAATATTCTCAGAATCTTAAGATGCATAATTGTATCAATTAGATTCTATTGTATAGGAATCTAAAAAGAGATGTTTACAACGTTTATTATTTATAATAACAATGAAAATGGCTCAAAATAAGTTTAAAAGTAACAAAAAGAAATGATTATAGAACTCATTACAATAACAGCATGTAAATATACTGCTAAAGTTCACTCACCTCCACTTCTTCGAGTCATAGTCAAGGTTTGAGCTGTGAAGAAAAAATAAAATTCTGACTAGAATGCAAGAAAAGGAACAATTAAGCATAAATGCAAAGTTGACCACGGAAGCTTGTGGGACCGATAATTTGCAAAAAACTTGTATTATTTCCATGAAGCCTTGGCCTATAGGCGCAAATTCCTAGGTTAAGTATCTCACAGTTGTTTATTGTGACTCACTCAAGAATACAGCAAAAACAGGAGTTCCCAACTTTTAACACAGCTGAATTTTACGTTTGTTGATTAACTCAAGTCCTGTAAAGTTTTGTGGCCAACCAAATGCAACAGCAACACCATACCCTTGAAACCAGGCAAAGAGGATTCGTCCAGTCATGCCAGTGCCATCTAAAAAAGTGCAAGAAGAAAACAAGTCATAAGTTTTACCAAACCACAGAAAAAGCGAGTGTAAAAACCAAACAAGAAAGCTAGATGCACATTGAGAATGCTTTGAGCAATTGAAAGGGTCAAGACATGGTCACCCGACAACTGACTGTTTTTGGCAAAAAACTAAGGTAGAGGGTCAAATATGGTTGTATACGTGTGAAAACCGAACTGTAAAGATCATTTCAGTCCACAATAAGCTGTAGAAGTTATCGGCTGTAAACCACCCACCACCAGCGACTGCCATTTTGTACCATCACCATATGCGGTGACGACGTCGTGTACATTGCGCATTTTGATTTCGACTCCATCGCCACGAGCTCAAGCATTGAAGAAAGCGTCGAAGACGGTGTGGACCAAGATGCCAATGACAGCTTTATTTCAAGCGTGTCAGGTTGAAAAGCGAGCTTGAGATACAGGGGCCCATCGATGCTGAATTCGCGAGCAAGTGCTACTTAATTAGCACTATGGAATTGGCAAAGCGTGCAGATTCTCGTTCGCTAGCATACATGCATGCAAGAATTTCTGTGCTGAACGTAATAAATAAGTGGTCGCAGCAATGCTGCACGTTGGGTCCATTGTTTTTCCATCTGTTGTTGCATGTGGCATATGTAAACATAAGCCGAAAGGAACGGCATGTCAGTGAGGCGCTAGGGTTACTCACGATACACATTTTCACCGGATCTTCACTTGAACTCTGTCGATTGCATTCCTTTCCGGTAAAAAAATAGCAAGTGTGACTCTCTACCATGACACTGCCTGCGAGAAGTTTCAATAAATATTTATCTGTAGTGGCAATCGGAGTACGAATTGCACATTGCACACTGGTCACTTTTTGACCTCCAAAATTGCTAGGTGCAAGTACCATGATGCGGTGGCATTGTTTCAACCCCTAGTAGTCATTGAGTTCCAGTGACAAGTTGAACAATGCAGGAAAGGTTCGATTGCAAGCGCAGCTGACCACAGAACATGATCATTCTTCAGAATGCAGACCGTGCAGCAGCTCGCCTAGCAAGTGGTTCGTGACGTCACAGCTAGCAAGCATGCCAGTGTTGCCCGACTCTCAGGCCGGTCGCTCGCTTATCAAAATATTCGATTACAAACTAACGGTCCAACCAAATTTGCTCAAATATTGCCAGCTGGTCAGTGAAAGTACAGGTATAAACCCACACAATACAGATTATCGTTGAAAATTGTGTGTCATGACCCCTTCAAAGTGAAAACATTTCTCCCAGTGCAATCCGAACAGTGCAAACATTGACACCTCCTCACATTCACACAACCAGGGCCACGCAACCATCTCGGAAGATTTTACAAAGCACATCAACATCAACATCCTTATTTTTTACTTAAACAAAAATTTCATGATTGTGCCGTATGTTTTGAAGAAAAGAAAACAAATGCAGCAATTTCAAGTTTAGTGAATATTGTGCCCTATTTTGCCACATCATTGTAAAGTTTGCTGACCTTACTAAGCAGAGAACTTGCAATTTGAAAACTCTGTAAAAAGTTAGGCCTGTGGCTGGCAGCAATTCGTGCAGGAACTGCACTTCAAGCCGTTTCAACAGATGGCTTGCGTGGCACTCCAGATAGCTTGCGTGACAGACAACTGCCTCACTGGAGTGTCAGCATATTGTATGCAGATTCTTCAGTCATTCACACACAGAGGCCAATAACATTCTGGATGCATCATTATTCCACTGAAGTACATTGTCCATAATGTGATTATGCTGCCTTGACATCGCCAAAGCTGTCATGTTAAAAGTACCAGTACTTTAAAAAGTTGCGACCATGACATCATGAGCATGCTATCAATACAATTTCACAACGAGACTGCGCTGGTTCGTTCTTTTGTAGAACCGGTTGCTGTGCTATCACGTTGCAGCATGCTACAAAAAAAGTGAATAAATTTTTATGACATTGTTTCTAACAAGCTCTGCGATATGTACTCGAGCCACAGTAGTAAATTAGTAAGGGACAGTGCTGCAGTAGGAAATCCATGTGTTCACACAGATCCACAACAAGCAGATGCAATCAGCTCGTGGTGTTGAAAGAGGCACAATCAATGTGCAATCCCATCTTTGACAGAAGTCAGCTGAACACATACATGATGAGTGAACCAGTCGGACTTGATTCCTTCATGTGAATCACTCAGCAGAAGCACAGCATATCAGCTGTGTGAAAGTGAAGCAATGGAAGTTAGAAAAGCATATAAATTTGGAACTTTGCACACCTACACATCGAAGAAAAACAGTGAAAGGCATACAGCGCACCAAAAGTCATCGTTTTTTAGCTGCAACAAGTACCACTTATACAGCTGTTTCACTTGAACCAATGGTAAAACTCGACTTGCTATATCAATGCGCCCTCACCTCTGAGAATCCAAGTAGTGGTCGCAGCTAATACTGATGCACCTTGGTCCCCGACTCCAACGCCGGACAACACAGATTGAGTGGCGAGTGTTCCTGTAATGCTGCTTGCGAACGCCTGTACACAAATAGAAGGCAACGTGACATGAAAAATAAGGAACATCACGACATGTAAGCTGGCAATACTCATGCGAAATGATATGAATCACACGCAGCTGTCATTAAAAGACTGTTTATGAGAAACTCACTTGTATGCTGTCCCATATTTGATATTCTGTGTAATCACGACTCACGCTGTCCGGATAGCCAACAGGTAGAAAGATTTCCTGCGGGCAATAACAAGAATAGGTGCAAGAGGTTGGTTGGTGCAAGACACTGCAAGGGCTCGGCCATGAAATGGGTGGTGCCTTCTTTTAGATATGGAACTGTTTAATAATCTAAATATGTATAGAAAATAGATAGTTTATGAAGAGTGGTTAGTGACAATTGCCTTGTTTATTTGTTTTTTCTTCAAAACAATAGCACATACCCACTGAGGGGCATCGATCAAGAATGAGTTGTTGAAATATTGAAAGGTGATTTGGAAATGTTCAGAGGTTCAAATAGAAAAAAAATGGTAATGTTACGTATTACAATGAATTAAGACTACAAGTAATGTCCTTTTGGGCTCGTATATTAGACTGCCATAAAAACCTGATCAGAACAATTTAGATGAGATTAGCTACGTTTTACTGCATTTTATAAACAAAAATTTCTGAAGGCAACACTAAAATGGTACTCGTATAGTAGCCTGAATGAAATTACACACGACATCAAGAGCATCCCTGTGGCAATATCCCAAACCTGAAGGTGCCGAAGCTTAATACAATTTATTCAGTTAAGGATAAGCCTATTTTTGCAAGGGGACTAATGAGAAGTCGTGTTCTAATATTGAAATATTGGTGATATGACAAAAAGTAGTGTGCAATATTTTCTAATTCTCTACGAAATCAGCAGAAGGGTGATGCCGTCAGGCAGCCCTGTGCAGATATAAGTTTAACGAGGGAAACACGGCACTGAAATCTGGTTGTCATCACTTCTGATAGTCGAAACTGGCTTCACTGAGCTTCCATGGAAAGTTTAGGTGCTTGTACTTTGCCCATGTTGTTATTTATTCCATCCTATCTGTGTGAATTGCTAATTTTTTATATCTGATTGCAGTGACATATTCTACTACTAGAACAACCTCAAGTATTGGGAGATCTAATGATGTGCAGGTTAAAGCATCAGCCATTTTATTTCATTTTAACCCACAGTGACCTGGGACCCACACTAATTTTAGGTGCTTCAGTTGAAGTGGAACTTAAGACCGTAACGTTTTGAGGGCACGCGAGTTCTGCGAGGTTGAAAGAGGTTTGCAAACTGGAAGTCAATCTGTTATTATTATCCCCTGGCTCTCATTCGTCGGAAGTTTTCGCAACGCCATGGTGACAGCCATGAGCTCAGATTCAAAAACCAGAGGTAAATCGGGTAGCTTCACCACGAATGACCAGCCAAGCGACTCTCAGATAATTTTCACACTTGATCTATTCTCATTGACGGAAGCCTCTGTAGCTATTATGTTTAGTGTTTGGGCATGTACCAAGAAATCTTATAACCTGTTCTCTACGAATTTTTGGGATTAAAATTTAGATTTTGGATACAATCGCATCGAAATCCATCATGAGATACTGATAGGAGTCATTAGTTACTATTATCTCTCTGATGTCGGCACTTTTACTTTCCAGTTTCATCTTAGGTGTATGAAAACGTGGCCAATGGGTGAAAGAGGAGGAGTCTGAGTCACTGATAAAAACGTATTCACCTCTTCTTACAGGGAAGCTATAAAATTTTTCAATTGTTTGTACCACTAATAAACCGAATCGACAGAGCAATGAAGGCAGACGTGCTTCCTGTACACAACATTAATTGCTGCCAATTGTGGGAGCGCCAGACACTAGCGTAGAAGTTCCCGCTCCAACGTAATCGTTAATGTACAACATTAACATGGCACCCCTACATACACCAAATTTGCGACTGCTCATTCGGCACAATAAGCCCAAAGCTCGTTGAGCCTTAGCCGCTATGTATTCAATATGAGGACTCCAGTTAAGTTTTTCATTGCATGAAACACCAAATATTTGAGAGAGTTTACTTGTGGAATCGTGTCTTGTTTATATGCAACAAAGAGGAAAATTTAACTTCCTAAAGGAAATTCCACGAGAACACTATTAATTACATCTAATGCCATTGAAATCGACTGCAGCCATTCATCCAGCATAATTATGTAAATTAGCAATTTTTGTTGTAGAACGTAAATATCAGTCAGCTACAAAGAATACTGTCATCTGCATATAGGTATATAAGAATATCCTGACAGGCTGGTACGGAGCTCATTAGCGTGTTAAATAGAAGTGGAGACAGAACCGCTTCTTGGGGAGCTCCACGACTCTGTTTGTATTTAGATGACAAGCACCCATCTTTGACACAATAAAGTTTTCTTGATTCTAAAAATTCTACTAACCACACGGTCAGACACTGCGGAAAATTTAAAATCTGTAGTCTGTTAAGTAAAATGGCATGTTCAATTCTGTTATACGCTTTAGCAATGTCAAGGGTCACAAGCACAGTGTATTGTCTTCTTTTCCTAGCAAGCTGTACACGGCTCTCAAAGTCTGCATGTGCACACCATATTGAACATTCTGATCTAAAGCCAATCTGTTGTGGTTTCCGTGCCTACTTATGTTGCCATCCAATTGATTTTTCTGCCATGCAAAACCCTCTCTACAAGTTTGACACGTCAGAAGTCAAGAATATAGGTCTAATATTTTAAACGTTGAACCTTGCTCCATGTTTCTTAGGTATCGGAATTACCTTCGCTATTTTCCAATCATAAGGAATCCAAGCATAATTTAAAGAATAATTTATAACATTAAAGATTTCACAGGAAGAAAACTTGAATAAAGTTTCGATGATAGGCACTAATTCCATCGGGGCCGGGAGCTGACGGGGTGACTGCCTATTCAGACAGGATAGTTCAGCCATTGTAACATTGTCAAAGTCACTGTAGTGTGTACATTTTTGCCATTTATTTGGGACATTCGACGTAAATCTACTCGCAAACCCTTTAGAGATTAACTCTTCGTCTTCTTTCAACGCTCCGTAGTTTCCATTTATTCAGCGCTCCTTCAACGTCAGCGATAAGGCGAGATCAACCGTCAAGATTTCGGGGCGATATGGTTGGAACGATAACGGTGGGCGCACGCGCAGATAACAACAAACAAGAGAAAACCTACTCACGCTGAAACACGCCTTCAGTGACGACCACTTGCGAGGCCACCGCTTGACGACGTACAGCTTATCGCTGTTCTCGAACTTGACGTACGATTGCTGAATGTCAGGCCCGCACGTTTCGCGCGCTAACAGCCTTCCAGTCATTTTGCCACCAGTAGAAGCTTGATGGCTCCCGTTTAACTAGCGATAAATGCCACGTTTGAATGCGCGGAGTGTAAACAAACGTAGCATTGGTCGATGCATCGATGGCTTCCTCTGTGTGGCTAGATTATAGACGGCTTTGATAGAACAGTACTGGCTAGTCGTTTTCATCGGTTTGTATAGAAAACATGAGTAGTTCTTCAAACGTGGTAAATTTGAACGTGTCACCCGGAATATCGTGAATTAAGATGACCGAAGCAAGAAACTAGTATCTCGGCATGTATCTCGACGGATTGTTTTGCTGAACATGTCAAAGCCAACGCGAGCGACAGCAACACATACAATCGAAAGCGAAAGTTCCTCCTCCATCCTCTCCGTGTAAGTGAAACCTAAATGGCCCCCGAAACCAAAGCGACAAACTTTTGCGATATGATCTCGAAAGCCCTGCGCGCAAGTTTTGTGTGGAACGATAGCGTACGTGCCATTTGGCTCAGGCATGACAGGCCGAGTCGCAAATCACATCGCCCGGGAAGACGTTTCCTAGAGCTTCCTAAAATATTCAGGAAACTCTATGGACATATCAACACGTGGCGCGCCTGAGAGAAATCCTCGAATTTCAAAGGCGAACTAAATATCCCCCTCATCCTAACCTAAACAAGAGACAAGCATAGTAGACTTGCGTCGCCTGCAAACTTTTTCCCTACATTTACACAGGTTACACAGAATGTACCCTCACAGATACAGCAACAAATACTCCTGGTGCAAAGCAACACCCACATTGGAGCTCATCAGAGAACAGCTACCACTTAATCACTAAAAAGATTGCATATCAGTGCACAGAACGTCAGGAGGCTACAATCTCGCCTCTGTTAGACAACAGTCCCTTGAATGGGTCGTGGCAAGCGTGGCTCCCGTAAATGTAAATAGGAAGCCAACTGGCTACCCTTGACCAAGCCCACAGAACCGATGTATCCTTTCCTTCCGCCATGGCTGTAGCCACTGGGGTCCTTGGAAGAGGGGCACCACCACGCACAGCTAGCACATCCCTGATGTGAATGTTCCTTCTCTTTCTCTCTTAGTGCATTACTTATGTTCAACATAGCGTGAATTGCTTCGAATTCGGTCCGACACCAAGTCTGACGATAAATCAATTTTATGACTCATGCAAACGAAAACAAAACGAGCCTTTCTAATGATAAAAGACATTTCTTCTGTTGAAGAAAATTAATCTGCGAATCCCAGTCAGTCCAAGTGCCAATCACCGCATGGAAACAAACAAGACTCGATCAAACTGTAAACTTTGCATTGACGCGCGGCCCCCTTATTTTTAAGCAATCCGCACACAGTCTTTGACGTTCTCTGGCAAAAGTGACGGCATGTTGCCTGTTGCTCATTCTCGTCATAAAATCAACGAGATCTTAGACAATATTTGCCAGGTGTGCTGCTGGCAGAGAGGAACTTTTTTTTTTAAGTCAATGCAGTTAGGAAAACTTGCAATGATGCAGACCACAGCATGCACTCTGAATGTCGAGAGAAAAGGCAATGCCAACATTTTAGTTGGAACTTAAAATAAAACCGCAAATTAGCTATTGAATTGACTGCATGTTGAACTAGTTGGTTAATCAATTTTGAATACATATTTAAACAGCTTGAAGACTACACATTAGAAACATAGAATCATCACCCAGTTTGTTTTTTTTTCGTGCTTTGTGTGCAATTGTTTTATGCGTCTTGACATGTTCCCGTCTTGGCGCAGTTTAAATATGTCATCAGAATTAGCTACCCTATCTTTTTTTTTTTACGAACAGGTTGCCAAAGTTGTGCTTGTGGCAGGCACTGTTTTTCTACGACACCTGCATGGGAAACTATAACATCAGAACACCTGTATGCAGGGAGTAGCCAGACACTAATTCAGGGTTGGTCTAACCCCCGCACCCCAAAGCCCCCGTTTGGCGGTGCAATGTTTGGATCGTTAAACATATGTGCACCAAACAATTTTTTTTCTCATTCACCTTGCACCGTTTTCTCCCAAATAAGCTAACACTCGTCAAAGTTGAAAATTTGGTGGGTGATAGTTTATTTGCAAGCATCTGTCCCTTGCCAGGCAGTGTTCGGTCAAACCCAGGAATACGTTATGCACTTGCAGCTATAAAACGTGCAAAATGTGTTGCCAAGTTCTCGAAAAGTATGCATCACGTGGTTTAGGATTACTTCAGAACGCATTTTTTTGCCACTATTTTTCAGACATGTCATAGGAGGCACTACCCTAAATGTTTCACTATAGTTGACTGTCAATCTCACAATTCAACAAGTGACTCGAAATCAATAAGAAAAGCTAATATCTTTCATTACTTTCTAGAAAACTGCAATTTAATGTATAAATAGCATACCTAATTACAGTATGTACTCGGTGAAATTTTCTGAAGATTCATTACATGTTTCAAAAAGAAATTGCACAAACCGTATAAATACTACTGCTCAGATAGTAAGACCACAAAAATACACGTATCAGGGAATTGTCAGCAGAATAGTTTAGGGCATAAATGAACAGTGGACTGGTTTTATGCAATGGTGCACATGAGTACCACTCTTCAATAGTATGCTGAAAGTAGGCCCTCCTTAAAGAAGCTGATACCTTAGCAAAAACACAATTCCTGTATTATTATTGCGATCAGCACAGAAAGCCAACACTTATGATTACACTGGCTATACTAGCGGCCTCATTTACTTGGGCACCCACCAACTTGGTTGCAGAAAGCCGTTCAAAAACTTCAAGTGAGTGTACTTGATGATACTAAGAGCAAAAAAAAAGAACAAAGCTACAAACAATAATTTATTCTTGGACAGCAGAAGAACAAACGGACACTCTTGAGACGACAGTGGGTGCTTCCCCTGAGGTGAAAATGCAAATGTTTATTTCGCTCCCTTGACTCCTCCAAACATGATTTCGTCCACCAACAGCAGGTTGCTTGCAATAACGGTGCTGAAAAACAGGACAAAAAAAGAGCATGAACAGACAACACACCACACTAGAGATTCGAGCAGATCACAACATAGAGCACTCGACAGTCAATAAAGACTGAAAGCGAGAACAGCATAAAAGCATAAAACTTTGTTCTATGCATAACATTTTAAACACTAATTTTTTACTGGTCCCTGTGGATGTTCTACACGGCATGGGTATGTAAAAGGCAAATATCTTACGACCAACTCCCTTTCCACAGAACATTACAACAGCAATAATCAACAGCTTATTCAACGAATAGGTGCCTTGAACACAAGACGGCCATTCCCATAAACATTGTCAGATAGAACAATTGCAGGTTTCTCACAACAGGATGCACCTACCAAGAGTTCAAAAGCTGTCTCTTCACGCAGTAGTTGTCAAATATGCCCTCGTGGACAGGAACCAAAGCTTCCCCTGGAACAAAGAACATACTTATTTGCAGCCGTATGTAAATAACTGTAAAGGCATGTATGCTGTCTGGACATTCACTTAGTAATCTTTTGCCCCCCCGAGAAACTTTAGAGCATGAGTGGCATTATTTTCTTTATTTTTAATTGTAAAGTACTTTGAAACATCCCCGTTCATAATACAGCTTTAACTCATTTCCACACAATCGACTTCACGTTTTGCCCATAAAGACCTGCTCTAACGTCTTCCCTAAGCTAAGCAGTACCATAGAACATGGACGCAATATGAAGGGGATCAAATATTCTGACATACTGGTAATTCAATATAGGCGACACAAGCCATAGATGGTGTGCATCACTGCATAGCGGTTCTCGTTATTAGTATTCTTCAGCACATTACAAGGCTGTATCAGAGTCAAGCTTACTAAAGCAAATATGGCTTCTGCTGTGCAAGCCATTGATTAATTATTACATTCATGCTCCCGACTCATTTGCCTCCCATAGCCGATCTGCCTCTCAGATCAACGCCTTGTTTGACAGCACCTAAGCTTTCACACTGGCGGTGGCTAAAACTTGACCATGGAGTCTGCTTCTACTAAGCCAAAGACGCTGGCTTGGCAAGTCCACATTCAGTGACTGCCATTTCCATGGCAGCCACGTTCCATCTCGCAATTTCAGCAGCAAATCCTATGTTTGAAATACCAGAACAGCACCCAGTGAGCCACGCACACACCTGTGCGGAGGTTGAGGCCGATGGGCTGCTGTGCCTGCTGCTGTTCCTTCTGGAGCCGCACCAGCACATCCTGCGGATCCAGGCCGCTGTTGGATGCCAGCGTTTTGATGATGATGAGAAGCGCATCCGCAAACGCCTGCACCCCAAGCTGCGCCTTGCCTTCAATCGTGGGACGCATTGCAGTCAGGGCTGCGTGCGCCGCCAGCTCGAAGGCACCTGCTCCCGGCACCACACAGCCTGCACATGCACAGCCAGTACATGCTTTCAGAGATGGTCAGGAAAAGGACAACACCCAATACAGAGTGCATCAATTATTTCTCACGAAGGTAGCAAAAAAAAAACAATGTGAGGTCTCGTTTCTATAACTATGACAGCTTCAATGTCCTTCTGCACTGCCTTGTTTGATCTGCCATTGTTCTGTTCTTTTCACTATGTTATACCATTACCAGGCCCAGCAGAACCCCTTTACAGGAGACACTGATGTGCAAGAGACACGAGTGTGCCTACATCGAAATGGGGGTTGATAGAAATATGTATACCGTATCTACTTGCATAAAAGGCACACTTGTACAATAGGTGCACTAAAGTGATAACCTGTAAAATATGTCATATTTAATAAATTATTATACTTAGCGCACATGTGCCTGCATAACAAGCTTTAAGGGGAGACGCTCCCCGAAAAAGTTTTTTTTTATTTCTAGTAATAGAGACTTGAAAAGTTTGTTATTAGTATAGTTTTTCATGCAGATTTCAAATATGCAATCATTTTTTGTGTAGCTGCTATAATTATTGAGTTATGCCATAAACAATAGCAAAAAGTTACATTTTTGCGGGCACTCTTTTATGTACTAAACTTTCAGTAAAAGCACTGTATCTGATCATATTTGAGTCTTGGTAGATTTAAAAGTGCAAGTATCTATATAGATATGTCACAGAAATATCGGAACCAAGAAAAAAAAAATTGTATTGAATGACTTATTATTTTCAATCTCCCTTGAAACAATAAGCTAATATTTTCACAACTAATGCTGGTAGGCATTGCAATTTAGAGTAGATATTTGCATTCTGCATGCGTTGAAGAATATGTGTGCCAAGTTTCGTTACTATGCAATGAATATAAGTTTCTAAAAGGCTGCCCGGAAAACGTGAAACTGTCAGAAAAAATGAAAATGAGAAAAACAAGTTTGAAAGTTCGCAAAGTTGGCATTTATTAGGAAATCATTCTTTTTGCATCAAATTGGGGCACAATGAAAAGTACCTTTCTTGAATGCACTGCAAGTGTCTAGAAGTCCCCTGCACCATAGCTTGGTCCTTCACGACTCTTGCGGTCAGTGTCCTCAACACGAGCTCTCTTCGCCGTGTTGCGACGGTGTGCCCTCGCTTCTGCAGTTTGCTTCAGGTTCATCTTCCTGCTGCGCATGACGTCACAGTGGTCACCATGTGTGGCCAGATCTTGTGAGGGGAGAATTCCAATGCCTTCGAGCACTTCTTGAAAGCCCCTGTGGCCTTTGTTGTACCAGAGTACAGCAAGAGCGGTGGCCGTCTCCACAGTTGTTCTGGAGGCGAACTTTGTTTTTGGACATAGCAGCCATATCTTGCTGTTCAGCGATTCGGCTGCATTCTGTGTCTTGCCATGAAGGCACCGAATAAGGAGTTTCTCCTCTGTAAGGCGCTTGTAGATAGGCATAATTGCCCATCCTTGAGCCTTCGTCAACAGTGGGGTGTGGCGTGGTGCAGGCTCCCCTAGTGCAAAAGTGTTGTGGCTCGGGCGAGTTGGTTATCCATGAACTTAGCTTCTATTAGCGCGGCACATATGAAAAGGAAAGAGGAAAGAATACAGAGACGTCAAGACAGGTAGGCGCTAAACTTCCAACTGTTTATTTCATGCCCTTGACACCCATCTTATACATGCGTAGAAACACGACTCATCTTGCACGTGGTGACATCCCAAGAAACGTCATTTCCTTATCTGTCAAAGCAATCGAAGGTGAACTCACACACAAGTTTCCCATTTTTTCTATTGCCTCGGCTTCTTTGATCTCACGTGTCAGCTGATTGCGAGACCGGCTGATAACGGTGCAGCTATACAGATCAGGGGAGCACCCACACCCCTTGCAGTGCGCCGCCAAGAACCCTCCCGCTGAAAGTTTATTCCTCGCGTTGTAAGCATGTTCCCGCAGTCTATCATTAAGACACCGCTTAGTCTGTCCTATGTAATATCTTCCACACGAGAGGGTTCTTGGCGGCGCACTGCAAGGGGTGTGGGTGCTCCCCTGATCTGTATAGCTGCACCGTTATCAGCCGGTCTCGCAATCAGCTGACACGTGAGATCAAAGAAGCCGAGGCAATAGAAAAAATGGGAAACTTGTGTGTGAGTTCACCTTCGATTGCTTTGACAGATAAGGAAATGACGTTTCTTGGGATGTCACCACGTGCAAGATGAGTCGTGTTTCTACGCATGTATAAGATGGGTGTCAAGGGCATGAAATAAACAGTTGGAAGTTTAGCGCCTACCTGTCTTGACGTCTCTGTATTCTTTCCTCTTTCCTTTTCATATGTGCCGCGCTAATAGAAGCTAAGTCCCCTAGTGCTTCCGCACGCTTGTGCTTGCACCACGAATTTGGTCCTGCGGGGCAAAAGTTGTGGCTACTGGCACCATCACTGGAGCAGCAATGAAGATACGATGCCCATATGGCAGTGTACATATTTCGGACACTGTCCTTGTTGCTCGTGATGGCGATCTTGTAATATGTTCGTAGTTTTATTATTGTCGCATCTTTCAGTTTTTCGCCTCGTGGCAGTGGCGTTGCCGATTTCCGTAGGGCAGTTCCCAAGCGCTTTGCAACGTGGTTCGTGCACTCTTCTTTGTCAATGGGGGTGTCACAGTATACATTTGCCTCGCAGACTGCAGTGTAGGCCTTGCTGTCACCATCACTTAGGAAGCTGGTGAATCGCAGTGGAGTTTCATAAGACAAGGTCCTCTGCCATATATTGACAGCTGCCGCAGGTTCCATTGCATGGGATGAGCAGTCAGTGTTTTTTTGGCAAACTGGAAGATGAAAAGCTCGCCATATCTCTTCATCCTCCCCAAGGTCCCTGTGTATACAGCAAGCATGGCAGTAGTTCGAAAGAACTTCAGAATCGAGGCAGAGCCCCGTGTCCAGGGACACGACTGTGCTCACTCCATTGTGGCTTTTATGACCTCTTTTCTGCCAGGTGCCATCAAACATGACTGGCACATCTCTGCCGCCAACTGCGTCCTTCGTGATGTTTCGTGCCTGGTGCAAGTTTTTGCTCACTGCCGTCATCGCCGCACCATGGAGCTTCTTGCAAATGCCGTTGAATGTCTTGTGATGCATCGGGCTCGGAAGACCGAGAATCGCACAAAATCGTGAAAGTTGGTCGTGGCCTGCGCCTATAGCGCGTGCTGCCAGAACTGCCTTCCCGTTTACAGCAAAGCTGTCACGCGAGCTGCCGCTGTCAAAACGAGCGCTCGTTCCTTGGTTCCCGGCCGAAGCAGTACGTCTCGACGTGTGCGTGAACGAAAGTGCAGATTCAGGGCAATCAGAATTTTGACAGCACAGTTCGAGGAATGCCGAAAGTCCTTTGCGCTTTCCAGCTGCCTCTCGCACGCCGAGCTTCCGTTTGCGGCAGGTTGGGCATTGCGCACTCGCCACAAGTGCCGTCAGCGCATCGATTTCGCAAAGCAGCATGTTCGCAGTAGCAGCATCTACCGGTCTACGTTCACTCTCGAAGAATCCAATCTTCCTTTGGGATGCACTGACGAATTCCACGGCAGCGGCTATTTCACAACCACTGTCGCAGGGTTCGGTGACGGTGTTAGGCCTATCCGAAGTCGGAGCGTCGGGGCGTTGGTCGGGGGCGACATCGTCGTTCGCTGTCGCTTTGCAAAGCGTCCAACGCCGTTTCCCTCGATACTTGTGGCGAGTTCTGAACTTTCGATTATCTGAACTGCACTTCTTCGGGCTTGCCATGACGCAAAAATGCAGAGAAACGCAGAAAAACTCGATCGCGAACGTTCGAGGCTTCGCTCTTTTGCCGGAGAGATAGGAGGGGGAGGAGCGTGGAGCGCACCGCCGTCCAATGGCGGCCTCGCGCTGTGTGCCGCGATATTCAAAACGCGTGACGTACGCGTTGTTTTTCTCGTTTTTTGTTTATTCTGCGTGAAGGCACGAGACTGGCCACTAGTGGATTATGAAGGATACGGCCTTCGCAGCATGCGTGCACGATTGCAAATGGCGGCCAACGCGTCGTTTTCGCGACAGGACGACGCAAACGTCGCCGTTTTTCGCGACTTTTCGCGCATTTCTCACGTCACCGCTGCCCACTTGGAAGCATTTTTTGATAATTTCTCGTGCGAATTTCAGCTTGATATTTTCAGAAGTAGTAGATTATAGTCTAAGGATGCCAATACAGCCGAAAAAAAAAAAGCGAAAATTTTCCGGAAAACCGCGACTTTTCGACCCGCGTCTCCCCTTAAAGCTTGTGAATCTATTTGTCTCACTTTTCGCCCCAACCTAAGTGCTGGAAGCTAAGCAGGGACAGATGGCATGAAAAAAGAAAACATGTCATGCGTGCCTCCTGACACAGAGCACTTTCTCTTTATCTTTTCTTTTTTCCTTTGAATGCCGGCTTTTCAGTGTGATCACACACATAAGTGTGGACCAGTCGCGGCCTCCTGTGGCGACCACAGTAACGACCGAGTGCACCATGCTCAAATCAGCCAATGGCTGCTACAATGGCTGTGATGAGTGATTTTCGAGCTTGTAGCATCATTTGCCGAGAGAAGAAAGCAATTTTAACCGTATTTACTCGCATATTCCTCGCACTTTTTTGCCAGAAAACCGATGCAAAGTAGGGGGGTGCGAGAATTACGCGGGGAAAACTTTCCACAAAAACACAGAGAGCGAAAAAAAAAACAAAGTGGCCGCAAATCGGGATTCTCTCACCAGCAACTCACACCAAGCTTTAAGAAGTACTAATTAGAACTTATCTCAACAATAAAAGCAGAGGTTCAACACAAGGCAAGATTTATTTGAGACACAAAAAGTGCAAGCAAATAGTCGAGAATTAGAATAATATACGCAAAGCTTGTGGCCGTTGCGGGCGTAACGGTAGTGTTCGTCGCTCAACAGGAGCCCTCAAAAGGTAAGTGCAGGACGTCAGTATTGGGCTGATGGCTATTTAACAGAATCGTCCGCAGTTTCCTTCTGAAGAAATAAAGTTTACCATCAATCCCAGTTTTAGGCACACGGAAGGCCCAATGCGTCTTGGTGGCTTTCAGGTGCCGTCACCAGTAGCGAACACAAAACTCGTAGGCTCCGAAGGACCTACCGGCAGTCCTGTTGCCGTTGTTTAGCGCATGATCTATTACTTGCAACTTGAAGCAGCCGTGTGGCTTCAGTATCGCCCCATAACGTGACAAGATTATCAACACAACATACAAAACACGCCGCAACGCACACTGGCCACTTCGCCTTGGCTTGGATTGAATCTCCGTGCAATAGAACGCTTGATGCTCAAGAGATGGCGCACGCTATCATTATCAGTGGCTGGAACGAGCAGACGACATTATTGCGGCAGTTTTCGGGGGTGCGACAATTACTCGAGGGAAAAAAATCGTATTTTTTTTGGGTGATGAGGGGGTGCGAGAATTATGCGAGTGCGAGGATCACGCGAGTAAATCAGTATTTGACTTTAAGAATTTATTGCAGGCCGTGTGCTGCGCTATAATATTTGGCTCGCATGTTTTCGGTAGGCTCGACTACAGATCGGCGGCGTTTTCAGACCATGTTCGAAAAATGTTGCGGAGCCCCTTTTGAGGGGGGAGGTGGCATTGAAAAAAAACTTTTTTATTTGTTGACCTACAGCAATGAAATTTGGCATGCATACTTATAAGTGTCTCGAATGGGAAAATATGCAGTTTCATCATGATAGCTTCAGTAGTTCTCAAGTTACATGATGCTACACGATCCAATTACATGGTCTGCTCGTGGAAAGCCTAGCGCTGCAACAAAACATGCCAGGAAGCTGCGAATAGTGTTATCTTTACTCAAAAGAAAGCTACAGGGTATGGCACTCTCAGAATTTCTTAGTAAGTTCTCTTTTTTTTTTTTTTTTTTTAGAGATCATGGCTGCCGAAACACATTGTCAGAAACAATGGCAAGGACAAATCATTGTCTAGAAAAATAACAGGGCCACAAAACAGAAATTGAAGATTGCTGTACCCACAAGCAGTGTTCAGGGATTCAGGAAAAAAAGACAGAATCAAAATCGATCCAGTCATTCTCGTGCTACTCTTTCCACGAGCAATGCACAATTTCCAAAACACACTTGTGAGAAAAAGCCTGTCGAAGTTTTTGACAGGCTTTTTTCGATGAACTTTTTTGTTTCTCGTTGGATAATAATGAAAATTAGCACAGACACTAAGAATAACCTCACAGTGCTCCCATAAAAACTTTGAAGCGATACCACAAATACTTTACGAGAAACAAATTATTTCTTCATTGAACCATGTGGAGGGGCTGAGCATAATGTCAAAAAAAAAAACAGTATTGAGAAAGCTGTGTTTAAAGTTTCAACTTTTCTTTACGTCGTCTCTAAGACACCTAAAAATTGTGATCTCAGGTTCGTCTTGTGATATTTGACTTCTTTTCATAATTTACTCCTTTTCATTATTTATAGATTATTTATAGATTATTAGTATAGATTTCAAACCAAGTTCTTTGTATAAAGGAGTGGTGTGATAGGTATGACAGAAAAGATTGTAATTGAATAAAACCATATACTGAAATTATTACACATACTTTTTTGTGCTGAAGTTGTAATTAGCGTAATTAAGTACTTGATTACAAATATTCACAGAACTTTTTTTTATTTGGAGAGAGGTTTACTGCACCAGAAAAATGGATCACACCATGACGGCCTATGCCTTTATTCTAAATAACAAAGTTATGGGCAGAAGACTGGTGGCACGGGAATTTCTAGCAGTATAATTAATGACACGAAACGGGCATATAAAAATTCGTGCCCCTGATTCACACATGCTCTTTCGCCGCTCTAGCCGTGAAACGCATTATCATGCAGTCGGTCGTGGAAACTCTAATCTACAGCAATTCATTAACCTCGGAACATTTATAGACGTTCGTGGTGATATCAAGCACGGCTCCAAGCACGTCTGAATCGCATCACAAAAGCTTACTGACAGCACTCCATATGACCGTGGGGTGCGCGGCCGCGTGGACAGTGCAGCCGGCGCGTAATGCACTTGCCGGCGGCGTTCGATGACGATGCGCGAAATGTGTAACTACAAAGAAAAAAAAATCGGCACGCACTAGGCATCGCATTTTCGAATGACGACGCGCGAAACTGCTAACCGCTGTTCCGAGCGATCCTTGGCAGTGAGGGGGGGGGGGGGGGGGGGGGGGGTGTTACGAGCTTGACTGTGTTGTCCGCTGCCGATGCGTAAAATGCCCGTACGAGATTCAGAGGAGCTAGCGAGTGATGTGGTACGTTCCTTGCGAAGAAGCACGTCGCCGAGAGTGCGCTTGCGCGTCGTTCCTGCCCGCAGTCTCGCTGTCAGCGGAGTTAGGCCTAAAGCCGACTCTGATGACGCGCCGCACTCTTAGACCGCCGCACGTCCGCTCGTATTAAGGGGGGATGCTACACCTTCCAAAAACTCTTTTATTTTTGCGAGTACCTCAGTCAAATTTGGAGAGCCTATGTAGATTTTACTGCTGATTTCAAAAATCTAATTCTTTTTTTGCTGTGACAATTAGTTTTAAAGATATAATGAACTGCGACTTTTTCAATTAAGGCCTAATTAGCTAATTAACTGTAACTTGGATATTGATGATTTTAATTCTTTTTTTGCTGTGACAATTAGTTTTAAAGATATAATGAACTGCGACTTTTTCAATTAAGGCCTAATTAGCTAATTGTAACTTGGATATTGATGTGCAACCTATAGAACCAATTCGGTATGTTCACAGTGTGCAATAAAGTATAAATCATTGTTCTGGGCTATTTCGAAGCAAAGTTGTGGGATGTTGAATATGACATGAAAAATTTCCCCATCTACACTTGAAACAAAAGATCCATTTAGAGAATTTTCTCCAAAAATTATTACAATAAAACTTACTTTACGACACATCCCCTGCATTTATCTTCGAAACAAAAAAGAAATCGTAATGATAACCCAGATAGAACAAGAGATATTGCTCCGGCATAATGGGAAGCACATGAAAATTGTCGTTTTGAGAAATCGAGAAAAAACGTGGGCACACATTTTTATTGCAGAAGATGCAACAAGACAACCTCAAAACGCACCAGAAGCATAGTCTGAATGCATTCTGTGCTCATGCCTCCTCTTCACTAGCTTCCAGAGTTCCAATGAGGCTGTTCTTTTCTTGTTGGAGACAATGCTGCGACGGTGGTCTTTTTCTCTCGCTCTCCTGGCACCAGTACTTGTCGCATTCATGTCCATTTCACCTAAGATTGCCGTTGCAGAATTCAAATTGCCCGTGCTGAAGCGCAGCACTGCTTCTGCAACAGCTGCTTCAACAGCGAACAGGGACGCATGGTACTCCTTGGGGGCCAAACTCCAGATTACCGAATGTAGGCTCTCGTTGGAGTTCTGCGTTTTGCCGCGTTCGCACCTCTGAAGCAGGGCTCTTTCCGAAAGCCGGGTATAAACCGGTAGTAATGCCTCTGCCACGTCTTTCGGAAGATTGTAGGCATGCCTGGGGTCGGGCTCACCCTTTGCTTTTGCGGCATTGTGCCGACACCATGAAGTTTCACCAGCTGGGCACAGACTGTGGTCCGAGCATTCATCAGTGGAGGTGACGTGGCGGTATGTGGCCATCACAGCCTTTTGCATCTCACCCACGTCACCTCCATGCGATTTCAGAGCCCGGCCATAATATGTGCTCAGCCTGGTGATCAGCTCACCTGTGAGCCTGCCTTTCCCACCAAGGCCTCTTTTCCCATCGCACTTTTGTTTCTGCACCAGGTTTCTCAATGCGGTGCCCATCCGTTTCTGTACATGATTAATACAGTCTTCCTTCTGCACGTCAATGTAACCATACACCTTGGCGTCTTGTATGGCGCAAAATGTCCTAGAGTCTCCATCAGACAGCATAGTTGTGTAGCGCAGGCCATGGCGTTCAAGCGACCTCTGAAATAGAATTAGAGCCGCCTCCACTACCATTTGCCCCGCTTTGCTGTTCGTATTTTTTTGGCATTTGTGGTTAGCCTTCCATTCTTGATAGCCCTCACTACTAGGCTTTGGGCCCACCTCGCAGCCTAGGCAAAAGTTGGAAAGAACGACGTAGTCCAACACGTAGCCACTAAATAATTCGATAACTGTGCCCACGCCGATGTGGGAAGAATGGCCTCGCGTCTTCCACGTGCCGTCGTAGCTAACGGCAATATTGCCCTGGTGGCCGAAGCACAAGTCATCATAAATTGTTCTAACCTTTTCCGCACATTCGCTCATAGCGGACTCAGCCGCTCGCGTTGCAGCGGGTGCCAGCGTGTTCTTCAAATGCCGCTGAAACGTCTTGTGGTGCATACCGCGGTGTGAGATGCCCATTGTTGCGAAAATATCGTTCATTTTCGTTTGGCCGTTGCCGGTAGCCACCATCGCCCTCGAAGCGAGAAGATTTACTTCAAACGGATTGCACGTTTTCGTGCCGTTCGCGCGGGGCGAAGTCCATTCATTCGCGATCTCACCGCACCTTTCACACTGCACTAGCACTTTCACGGCAAGTCCGTAGTCCCGATCCCCTCTGACGATCGTAGCCGGTCCGTGGCAGGCTTTGCAACACAAGGCACCCATTATCGCGTTTAGGATATCTAGATGCATAAGCAGATAAGGAGCAGCGTGGTCCGAGTCCTGTGCGGTTGCCTCGCTACAACTCGCGGTGAAAAAGTCAATTTTCCGTGCAGTTGCTGGCGCCGATGAAAGCCGGTCGAGCGTCGCTTTCTCCCGGGCATGATTTTCTTCAACTTTGGCGTTTGTCACCACCTTGGCGTCGATTCGTAGTCGTCCGGTGTTCGCTTCACCGTCATCGTCGTCGGAGGCAACGCGCTCGGTCGCACCATCGCTGAACGGCCGCGGAGCGTCGACACATCGTTCGTCGGAGTCAACCAAGGGCTCTGATGACTTCGTAGACTTTCTCCCACGACCTTTGCGTTTCCTGCGACCAAATGCGTGCACGGTCCGATACTTTTTTGCGTTTCCAGGCATGGCGATACGATCAGAAGCTTCAGAGTGCTCTGCCGATTTCGAGGCGTCACAGCGGTAACCCTTTGAAAATGGCGTCGGGTCGCATATGCAGGCGCAAGCCGCGAGCTTCCAGCCAACCGGAAAGCGCCATTTCAGTCACGTGCGCCGTTTAGCCAATGGCAGTGAGCGCGGCTCTTCGTCTTTGAGGCCCCGTTTTTCGAGCCGGGGAAACGCTCAATGTTGCTTACTGAATAAAAAAAAACAGCTGAAAACGCGTTCTTTCAAACAAGACCAAAATGGCGCCGATCGAGCGCGTAGTTCCCGCGTATCGTAGAGCCGAAACCTGCGCTATTCGCCCTCAATTTAAAGGGCAGGACGCCCGTTTTCGGTTTTTTAAAGTTGAATAACGATAAAAGTTGATGGTATTCGGCTATGAAATTTTGTAAATAGGTCCGCAATGATGTAGGGAACGCGAAAAGAAGGTCCGCGAAAACTCGATTTTTTGGCTGATCTTCGGTCCCGAAGTGCCGCGTCCCCCCTTAAGGGGAGATGCTACTCGAAAAACGATTTTCTTTAATAAGAGTCTGAATTTAACACAAATTGGCATGCTAATAGACTTTTTTCTCCTCTCTCCAAATATGTCATTTATTTTCATGTAGATTGCTTGGTTTTCTTTCTGCAGGTCAGATACTGCAAAATTATGGCCATTGTTATGCAACAATTCTGACCTATAAAAATTTGAGATAAAGCATGCAGATATAGCTGACTATGATCCTTTGGAACTGTAGAGTGCAAAAAACTATATAAATTTTGTGTGTAAAAAGGTGAAATACAATAATAAAATAGAAAAATTTACTATGGCTCTAGTTGCCAAGGGTTTTCAATGTTATGTAATTTTTGAAAAACATAATCAAGCAGCACTGACAATCTGAATAGATACTTGCACTCTATGGGCCTTCATCATGCTATGTGCAAAATTTCAGAGGTATGACAATTCTAAGTATACGAACTAGCGTGTATAAGAAGCACAGATCACACAAAACTGCAAAAGGAGAAAAACGCATTTGAAAGTTTGAAACCTTTTTTTTTATCACAGAGTTGTTAGAAATGCATAATCTTTGGCCATAATGTGCAACAGAACTTTTAAAAGCACTGCAAGTTACTAAAACTGTCCTGCAGCATAGGTTATGCGCTCACGGTCCTTGCGAGCACTCTCTTCTAGCCGTGCCCTTTTCACTCCACGACGACGGTGGGCCCTTGCTTCTGCTGTCAGACGCTCGGACATTCTCTTGATGTGCCTCACATCGCGGGAATCACTGAAAGTAACTAGATCTCTAGACGGCAGTATGTTGAGCTCTTCCAGGATGTGCTCAAAAGTAGCATGACCCTTGTTGAACCACAGGATTGCCATAGCTGCGGCAGTCTCGACAACCGTTCGGGAGACAAACTTAGTCTTGGGGCAAAGTAGCCAAATTTTGCTGTTCAGGGATTCCGATGCCTTCTGGGTTTTCCCTTTGATGCATCGAGCAAGGAGCTTATCCGTTAGCCGCTTATAAATGGGCAAAACAGCCAATCCCTGTGCTTTTGTCAGGAGAGGTGTGTGGCGTGGTGCAGGTTCACCAAGTGCTTCAGCGCATTGATGTTTGCACCACGACTGTGTTTCTTCAGGGCAAAACTTGTGGCTGCCAGCATTGTCAGTAGAGCATGAGTGGAAGTACGAAGCCCATACTGCAGTGTACATATCCCGTACACTCCCCCTGTTGCTTGTTATGGCAATCTGATAGAATGTTTGGAGCTTCTGAATGGCTGGCTCTTTCATTTTCTGCCCTCCTGGTAATGGCACATGCAGCTTCCGTAGCGCGGTGCCAAGTCTCTTGGCCACATTATTAGTGCAGTCTTCTTTTTCGATATTGACAGCACCATAGACTTGACTCTGCAACTGCACTATATGCTTTGCTGTCACCGTCACTCAAGAATGTCATGAAATGCAGTGGGGTGTCATAAGTCAATGTTCTCTGCCAAATGCGCATTGCAGCCTCCGTTTCCATGGCATGGGAAAAACAGTCTGCATTTTTTTCACAGACTGGGCCATGGAATGCCTGCCACATTTCCTCGTCTGGGCCCAGTGCCTACTGCATGTCAGGCAGTAATTTGATATGACCTCGAAGTCTAAGCAGAGGCCAGTATCTAAGGAGATAACTGCGCCAATCCCGTTGTGGCTTTTGTGGCCCCTCTTCTGCCAAGTGCCGTCGAACATAACAGCCACATCAGTTTCGCCTGCTACTTCTTTCGTCAACTCTCTGGATCGGCGCAAGTTTTAACTCACAGCTGCCATGGCAGCGGTGTGCACCTTCTTTGCTATCGAAAAAAATCCTCGGTGGTGCATTGGCTTTGGGAGTCCAATAATGGAGCAAAATCTCGACAATTGCTCATGCCCAATGCCGACAGCGCGTGCAGCCACCACCGCCTTCACATTTACAGCGAAACTATCTCGGGAGCTCCCACTGTCGTACCGTTGACTCACTCGGCTGCTGCCGTCCGCCGTAACACGCAGTGACGTATAGGAGCACGAAAGAACAGTCGCTGAGCATTCGCTGTTTTCGCAATGAAGTTCGAGGAGCGACGAAAGTCCCTTGCGCTTTTCTGCCGGCTCCCGAACGGCAAGTTTTTTAATACCGCAAGCAGGGCCTGCCGCACCTGCCACAAGTGCCGTCAGCAAGAGGGTGTTGCACAAAACTGTCGTTGCACAAACCTCATCGCGCTGTCTTTCGTCTTTTTCGAAGAAGCCGAGCTTTTCCAAAGCACTGACGAAAGGAAGCGCACTCGTCGATGCCGCCGTCAGGCCTAGCACATGTAGGCGCGTTCTCGTTCGTCGCCCTCGTTCAGGGCGCTTTACGCCGCCTTCCCTTGAACTTGTGCTTCGTTCGAAACTTCTGCGGTCTCACGTTGCACTTTTTCGGGCTTGTCATCGCGGAAATATGCGTAGACGCGCAGAAAAGCAGACGGACCAAATGCCGATGGCCGCCACCAGCACAGCTGACAAAGACTCGGTAGCCAATGGCGATGCGGCTTAGGGTGCCGCGCGTTTCAAACCGCTCGAACCACGTGATAAAAAGGCCTTGTTTTTTTTTTTTTTGCCCACGTACGAAACTGGCGGTCGTCGGAGCTGTTAGAAGAAGGCCGGACGCAACTTTCCCAACCGATCGCGATGGCAGGCACTGCGACGGGGAGCAGCGCGCAGTCAAAGATGGCCAATATCGGCGCAAATTCACGAAATTTTGAGCCACCGCGATGCCTTCATACACATTTTTTTGCATTTTGCGGTTCGAATTCAGTTTTGAAATTTTCACAGATGAAAGAAGAAGGTTTGAAGATTACAATGCAATAAAAATCAGAAATACGAGAAATTTTGCTAAAAATGCTATTTTTCGACTCGCATCTCCCCTTAAAGCCGGTTCTTTTACGATTTTGGGCCTTTTAAGGGGAGACGCGGGTCGAAAAGTCGCGTTTTTTTTCCAAATTTCACCTTTTCTGTTTTTTGTTGCTTTATCATCTTTATACATTATATTTTGACATCTGAAAATATCACAGCGAAATAAGCATCAGAAGTCAGTGAAAAACGCGTCTGAGTGAGCGGCAGTGACGCGCGGCATCACGAAATTTACACAAAACGGGCTGCTGTTCGCGTGCTCGCGGGGCCGCGAAGAGAGCTGTCCGCCATATTGCGGCCGCTGGCTCGTGTAGAGTTGTCCTTACTCTCCACGATCCCGGTTCTTGAAGTCTCGTACGTTCACGAAAAATCTAAAAAAAAAGCAACAAAAACAGTCTTTTCCCGCCGTTTCAAACCGCGCGCCACTAACGCAGGGCCGCCATTGGCTGACAGCACCCGTGTTTTCTTGCCGTAGTTCGCTTCACTGTTTTCCGGAGTTATTTTTCGCTGTTTTCGTGCGATGGCAAGCCCGAAAAAGGCCGTTGCCGACCATCGGAAATACAGAAGTAAGAACAAGTTCAGAGGGAAGCGGCGGAGGACGTACAAGAAAGCCACCGCCAACGAAAATGTCCGCGACGGGCCAGCGGCCGGTAGGCCTAACATCGACCACGGCAACGTCGACCATGGCAACTGCGACGACGAGATCAACGCTGCAGTGAATTTTGTGAGTGCATCGCAGAAAAAGATCGCGTTATTCGAAAACGACGTCAGGCCGAATGCCGATCGTGCCGAAAGCGTAGTGCTGTGCGAGTTGGGTGCATTGACGGCCGTCGTCGCAGGCGCGGCATGCCCCGTTTGTCACGAGAGTAAACTCGCAGTTCGGGCACCGAATAAAAAGCGGAAAGGCCTTTCGGCGTTTCTGGAGCTACACTGCGAGAATGCGGAGTGCTCGGAGAGCATCCTTTCGTCCGCGTACTCGTCGAAGCGGGTCGCGTCAGATGGCGGCCGCGGTGCAAGCAGAAGCTACGACAGCGGGAGTTCGCGTGACGCCTTTGCCGTGAACCTGAAAGTGGTGCTTGCAGCGCGTGCCGTCGGTATCGGGCATGAGCAACTTTCACGATTTTGTGCAGTAGTTGGATTGCCAAACCCTATGCACCATAAGACCTTCCATGCTATCGGCAAAAAGATTCACAGTGCGGCAGTGAAGGCTGTCTGTGAAAACATGCAAAGGGCACGCAGCGTCACCAAAGAGGTGGCTGGTAACAGTGACGTGCCAGTCATGTTTGACGGCACATGGCAAAAAAGAGGCCACAAAAGCCACAATGGTGTGGGAACTGTAGTGTCCTTGGACACTGGTTTGTGCCTGGACTATGAAGTGCTTTCCAACTTCTGCCTGGCGTGCAGTTTGCATAACGACATGGGAGGCGATGAAGAAACATGGCAGGCGTTTCATCATCCCGTTTGTGAGAAGAATTGCGACTGTTCTTCGCATGCCATGGAGGCCGAAGCTGCAGTGCGCATTTGGCAGAGGACTGTGGACTATGAGACACCCCTGCGGTTCACCATCTTCCTAAGCGATGGAGACAGCAAGGCCTACAACGGGGTCTGTGATGCCAACGTGTACCCTGACACTCCAATTGAAAAAGAGGAGTGCACCAACCACGTGGCGAAACGTCTGGGCACCGGCCTGCGGAAGCTGCCAACGCCACTTCCACGAGGGGAGAAGCTGAAGGAGACCACCATCCAGAAGCTTCAAACTTACTTTCAGGTGGCCATTGTGAACAATCGGGGAAATGTCCACAAGATGTACACTGCCATATGGGCCTCATGTTTGCACTCGTGCTCAACAGACGGTGCTGGAAGTCACAAGTTCTGTCCTGCAGGCCCAGACTCGTGGTGCAAGCACCGACGTGCTGAGGCGCAGGGCCAGCCTGCACCGTGCCACACCCCCCTCCTGACCAAGGCCCAGGGTTTGGCAGTCCTCCCAATCTACAAGCGTCTCACAGATGCGAAGCTGCTTGCCCGGTGCCTCCACTGCAAGACACAGAACGCGGCCGAGTCCCTGAACAGCAAAATATGGCTGCTGTGTCCAAAGACCCGGTTTGCTTCCCGGACTGCTGTGGAAACAGCCACAGCCATTGCAGTCCTGTGGTTCAACCGGGGCCACGCGAGCTTTGAAAAGGTGCTGGAAGAGCTTGGGGTGCTTCCTTCGGAGGCCCTGGTTACCCTCAGCGACCGCCGAGACAGCATGCGCATGCACAAGATGAATGTGCGTCAGACCGCTGAGGCGAGGGCACACCGTCGCAGTGCAGCCAAGAGGGCCCGGGTGGAAGAGTCCTGCCGCACCAGCCGGGAAGGGAAAACCTACGGTGCTGGAGAGTTTTAGACAACTGATATTCCCTCTGGACATGTGTGTATGTGTTCAGCACAAGTTTCGTGCTACTGCGTTTTTCATTTTTGTAAATACAGACTTTCAAACTTTCAAACGCGTTTTTCTCATTTCGCAATTTTGGCCAATTTGCATTTTTTGCGGGAAGTGTTTCGGGCACTTAGAATGGTCATACGACGACGAAATTTGGCACACACATTGAGGAGAGTGCGTAGGGTGCCGATATCTACTTGAATCAGCACAACCTATCAGCTGTAAATATCTATTAATAAATTTAATGGTGGTCGAGTGGAAAAAAAAGGGTAGTTTGCTACACAGATGTTTTTTTCATAGTTTCAAAGTTGGAGCACAATTTCTAGCTAGATATCGGCACTCTATGGCTAATAGGGAGCAAAAGGAGCCATTGAACAACTCTCTGCATGAACATTTAGTATGCGCGAAAGTTCCCGGAAAACTTATCAAGTTTCACCATTACTTGAAACACAACTCCCAAACTATTGCACTTATGTAAAAACTGATTACAGATTTGGAATCAGGAGGAAAAACTGCATCAGTGGTCCAATTTCTGAAGCTCTAAGTTGAATAACAAAAAAAAAGTGCTTTCGAGGAGCGTCTCCCCTTAAGGGGGGGCGCGGCAAGTAAAGTGCCGATTTTGGTCAAAATATGCGATTTTCTGATTTATTTTTTTTCGTAATCTTCAGACCTTCAACTTCCTTGTTCTAAAATATTACAGCGAAACGTGCGCTACAAATCCCGCAAATAGTGTTTTTGCCGAGGCTAGTCGCCGAAAAGTGCGAAAAAAAAGCCCCTGAAACGGTGCTGTTCACGCTGCACAAACGCGCCAAGTTGTTGACTGTGGGCCGCCATTTTGGTAGCTTTGGAAAGAGGAGAAAGCCGGCTTCCCGATGGTCGCGGTCTCGTATTTCGCCGAGTGAAAATAAAAGCGCGAGGAGCAAGTAAAAAAACGAAAACGAAGAACGGCAATTGGCTGCGCGGGTCACGTGGTAGCAGGCGCGACCTCTTACTGGTCAAAGCTGCGCCGCGCACCTTGGCAACCTTGGAAGCGCGAGCGCATCTGCGGCCGCCGTGCCGAGAATCATCCGGCGTGCGTTTCGTTTTTTGCCAGTTTGCTGTTTTTGTGATAGTTCGCGTGCTTTTTTACCAAGCTTTGTTTACATCGGTGGTCTCTTCTGAGTGCTTGCTCATACTGCGGTGCTATGTTGCCGCAAAAAAAGTTCCGGAGCGTCCACAAGTACGGCAAGCGTCGGAAAGCTTGGAACAAAGGGCAGACGACTGCGGCTGCCGTCCCAGTCGCAGTTCCGGACGGAGCATGCTCTTCAAGCGTCACGGAGCCTCTACTCAGACCCTTCGCTGATTGTTGTGAGGCCGAGAGTGTGGAAGGTGCCACATCGTCGTATGTCAGACCGCCGGATGCCGTCGACCGTGATGGACGCTCTCGCGAACCCGATTGCGGTGGCACCGCGTCGGCAGCCGTTGCAACTCCGGGCGTGCGCGCGTCGAACATTCTATCGCGAGTTTCGGCCCAGATTCCGAGCAGTGAAGAAATCGCGCAGCGGGCGCAGACAAGGCGGGATGTTTTGGATGCCGTAGCATCGAAGTCCGCTTCAAAGCGGAAGCTCGAGCTTCTGAGCGAAGGCTGCGACGAAAATGACGGCGGTAAGGACTCCACATTCTTCATTGTAAATAAGAAGATGCTGAACGGTCTGCTTTCGTCAGTAAAGTGCAACAAGTGCGACGAAGGGTCGATATGCCTCGAGACTACGCACTGCCTTGGACTCGCGGCGAGGATGGAACTTTTTTGTGACAATTGTGGCATAGTGAACAGTGCGTGGTCGTCCCCGAGGTGCTCCGGGCAACAAAAAACGAACCCCTTTGAGGTAAACGTGCGTGCTTTGAGGGCTGTGCAGTCAGTTGGCAGAAAACAATCTGCCATAAATGACATTTTTTCTGCGATGGACATTTCGCATCGAGCACTGCACCACAAGTCCTACCAGAGACTGCAAAGGAAGTACAGCCACCCTGCCACCACATCAGCTGCCACCCGCATTGAAGCAGAAAGTGCACAGAAGGTGCATGACATATACAAGGACCTAGGAGGAGTGCCAGGCAACATTGACGTCATTTACGACGGCACGTGGATGACGAGGGGGCACAGAAGTCATATTGGCGTGGGCTGTGTAATCGAGCTGTACACAGGCTTGGTCTTGGACCACTGTGTCCTGTCCAACTACTGCCAAGGCTGTGCTGTTGGCACCAAGCCTGGTGACGACAACTATGAGGAGTGGCTTGAGAAACACAAGCCACAGTGCCAAAAGAACACTGATGCTAATGCAGGCCAAATGGAAGTAGAAGCAGCTAAGATCATGTTTGAAAGATCGTTTACCAAGTACAAGCTTCGATACATCAATGTGCTCTGCGACGGTGACAGCCGTACGTACCTTGCCCTCACGCAAGACAAGGTGTATGGCTACATGGTGATTAAGAAACAGGAGTGTGTGAACCATGTGAAAAAAAGAATGGGCACTTCCTTGCGCAACCTTCTTGATGAGCACAAATCCAAAGGCCGAGGACTGAGCATGGGTGGCAAAGGCCGGCTGACGCAGGGCCTGATAAAGAAGTTAACGAATTATTATGGTTGGGCCATTAAGAGTCACCCCAACGATGTTCCTGGCATGGAGAGGGCCATCATGGCCACTTATTACCATGTAACATCCACAGACCAGGATCCACACCACAACCTGTGCCCAAGTGGGACTGACTCCTGGTGCCCGCACAATCAGGCATTGGCCAAGGGAGAGCCGCTGCCGCCTCACAAACATAAACTGCCCCCTCACGTGCGAGTGGCACTGCTGCCAATCTACAAGCGCCTCTCGAACAAAGAGCTCCTTGAAAGGTGTGCGCAGGGAAAAACCCAGAATGCTGTGGAGAGTATGAACAGCCTCATTTGGTCACTCCAGTCCAAGAGCCAGTTCGCCTCCCTTCGAAGTGTGGAAAGTGCAGTTGCAGATGCAGTCTGCCGTTTCAATGGTGGCTGCAAGAGTGCGCTGCAAGAGATCACCGCTCAACTGGGCTTCAATCCAGGAGACTGCTCTTTGCGGCGAGCAGCCGAAAAGGATGCCAAAAGGGTGAAGAGGGCTCAAAAGGTGCATTGTTCCACGACAAAGAAGTGCAAAACTGGGTTGCGCTCTACAGAGGCCAAGGCCACAGCATCTCAGGATTACTGCCCAGGAGGATTCTGAGTGTTTTAGGCATATTGTGAACTTCCAAACAAGAGTGAACTTTCAAAGTCAGTTTTCTCAACTCTTGATTTTCGCCTATGTGCCTTCGCTAGAACATCTGTCATTTTTTAACAAAGACTGATAGAGTCGTTCCGTTTTTTGCACTAGGCTCAGGAGGCTTTTAGCAGTGCAATAAAGCTTTATCTCTCTTCTTACTCATCATTTAAAATTCTTAGAACACATTTTATAATTACTGTGATGTGTGTGCAAAACAACATCCATGTTTTGGAAATTTTATTTATGGTTACAAGAACTAGAAAAATCAACTAATAGCTTCTTTGCACAAGTTGATGCTTTGGGAACATGATAATATGAAAAAATAATTTCATTTAGCAATAATTATCTCTTTAAGTGTGAAGAGCATTAATTAGTATAATTATGCTTGTAACTCAAAAAGTACAAGAGGTATTTGAAAACGGTTTTCATATTTGGAATCCTCACAATCATCCACATACACACACCAAATTTCATCACAAACAGTACATTAATAAAAAAATTAGTTTTACTTGCCACGTCCCCCCTTAAGACCTGTATCCCTCCTTGAGGCTTAAGGGGGGACGTGGCAACAGGAATTGCAAATTTGGTGAAAATGTTCAGTTTCTCAATTGATTTTTTTTTTCTGTAATCCTGAGACCCTGTTTTACATCATAGTGTGATTTTAGACCAAGATAAGTAGTAGAAGTTGAGAAACAAGCATTTTACTGGTGGACTGTCGTCAAAGGTTACCGTAATTACTCGAATCTAACGCGCACCTTTTTTCCGGTTAAGCGAGTTCATAAATCGCATGCGCGTTAGAATCGAGTACGAACAAAAAAAAATTACGGTCAATCTATTGCCATCGCAAATCCAAAATGGCCGCCCCCTACGTGCGTCAGCATGGTGCGTCAGCTATTTCTGCCTATGTGTTTACCATGTGCGGCACTTCGTACGTGTGATGAGGAGTTCGTCATCTAGTAGTGCATTAGCATCGACGACGTGAAAGGGCCGACTCCAAAAACTCGAGTGCACCACGATGCCGCTTTTAAAAGAAAAGTCATCGCGTGTGCAGAAACAGACGGAAATCGGGCCGCATCACGGTCGTTCCCGAAACGTGCGTGCGGGACCGGCGGAAACAAAAGCAGAAGATTGCAGACAGCAAAGCTTCACGCAAAGGCTTCAGTGAACCACAGCAGGGTCGGTTTCCGCAAACTAAAGAGCTGCTCCGCGAGTATGTGCTTGAGGAGCGAGTGGCACAGCGGCCCGTGACGACAGAACTGCTCCAAGTGCGGGCTATGCAATTAGTCTTAGAAAAAAAAAGTCTAATGCGGAGCCAGTTTAAAGCGAGCAGGTGCTGGCTAATTAACTATATGAAGAGGAAAGGCTCTTCCCTCCGAAGGGGAACATGCATATGCGAAAACTTTTGCGGAGAAGTACGATGAAAAGCTTTACAGTTTTCAGAGGTTCGTCCTAAACTTGCGGCGCAACAACGGCTACCTGCTTGGGCAAATCTGGAATGCCAATCAGACGCCTCTTTACTTCGACATGCCTGGCACCACAACTGTCGAGAAGAAGGAGGCGAAGCAAGTTCGCGTGCTGACATCGATCCACGGTAAAACTACAGTGACGGCAATGCTCTGTTACACGTCAGATGGGCACAAGCTTCGCCCGTACCTCATATTTAAATGGAAGACAATCCCGAAAGGAATCGTTTTTTCGAGTGGTGTGATCGTGCGGGCCAGCGAAAAAAAATGGGTGCGCGTTGCAGTCGATGTCTTACGTTTTTTTTTGTTTTTTTTCGCGGTGGAAATCGGGTGCGCGTTACAATCGAGGGCGCGGTAGAATCGAGTAAATACGGTATGTGAAAATTGGGCATAGCAAAATGCAAATTTACAGCTTTCCCTTGACACAGGGCCACCATACTGGCATCATCATAAAGAGGACATATTGGAGCTCAACTTAGCCACAAAGATGCATTTCTCCAATAAAAAATAAACCTGGCTTCCTTCAGAGCTGCGTTTCATCAGCTTCTAGCTCCAATTTTTCCGAGTTCCATTTTCTCAGGTTTCTTCTTCTTTTTTTTTTTTTTTTTTTTTTTGAGCAGTTGCTATCAGTCATCTTTGTACCATTTCACAACTTTGTTTCCTGCACTTGGATTCTGAGACATTGGTGAGTTCCATAAAGCTGTCCATATTTGTGTGCACATTATACAGACTTTTGTACTTGGCTTTTTGTAAAAGTTGTTGGTAAGACAATATGTACAAGATATTTCAGAACAAAATTTTGTGTGCTTAGTTGAATATTAAAAATAAAGCAATAGCATCACGGCACAAAATATTCCCTCATAAATATCTTTATGCTAACATTTTGACGAACTTGTATCTCATTAGCTAATTATTTTGGGATGACAATGAGAGTCTGCCATGTGTTGTAACTCAAAAGTTATATTAAATAACTCAAAACCGATTTCAGTTATGATATCAACACAACAAATTACATCTGCTTGCCAAATTTCGTCCCTTTAGTTTCATAATTAACAAAGATAATTTTCATTGCCACGTCCCCCTTTAAATTAACACTAAAGAGCAAAACTATTTTTCACATATGAAAAGTACAATTTCAAAATCCCAAGAACACCACTCTTTAACAAGACATGACGCTTGGTAAATGAGAAAACGCACGAAAGCAAAAATACGGGTGCAGGAGATTCACACACCCAACATTGTCACGTCAGATTTTGAAGGAGTCTACTGGGTGCTACGTAACTTCTAGTATAAAAATGAAGTACACTGTCATCTTTGGGGCCATAAACTTCACGTACAAAATTTCAGAAAATTTCATCAAGCCAATGTCGCAAAAACACGAAATATACATATGGAAATTTCTGATGTCGCATGCAAAGATTTTGGCACAAAATTTTAAAACTATACTTCAACCCTGATTTTTTCCACTAATAATGAACTTATGATAGTGAAACTTATGACATTAGAGTTCTCAGACTGCAGGTTGTCAATCTAAACCAAGTCATTGGTTCTTTTTGTGTCCCTTAAAACCTCAAATCAATTGAAAAAAAAAGGGTTTGAGACTCCACTGAACCACAATCACAAGCTTTTTACAAAGGGAACCTCCGCCGCAGTGATTCCTCTCCCATAGACTGCAAAAAAGCTTTGGACTCCACTGAACCACAATCACAAGCTAGGAAACCTCCGCCGCAGTGGTTCCTCCAGCTTACCAGTCCTCGATTGCATTCTTGACGGCACGCAGTCCATCGTACACCGCGTCCTTGATCTGGGTGATTGTGTGCTTGTTGGGTCCCTTGATGAGTACCGTCACAGAGCGTGGGTCCTTGAGTTCCTCCACAAAGGTGAACCTGTTCTCACCCAACACGTGCTCGTACACGAGTCCCGCGTGGCCAAGCACATCGGGGGTCAGCTCTTCAAAGGAGTTCATGGCCTTGCAGCCGCACGCCAGCGCCAGCCTGCAACAGAGTCAAAACAAAACAGCAATCACTATCGACGCAATCATGGATGTCGGCCACGGCAGTATCAAAGGCATGCAGTCAACATAGTCATACACAGTGTCATGAGCCAGACATTCATTGCTCAGCACATTTTTCGGGTAGATTGAATTCACGCAGCATGGCCAGATACATCCATCTGAATGAGTCTGGTTCTGTTAAATAATTCATGTGCACGGTAGAACCTGGAGAGTCAGATTACAAAGAAAGAACAGTGCCTTCATTGTTTAAAATGTTTTAAAAAAGCAGAATCAGACTTGAAACCCCAGGTGACACACCACATTGTTTGCTTTATAAAATAGTTTTTTTTTTTTTCCAACAGCAGAGCATTGCTTTGGGGTCAGTACGAAAGGACATTTTCCGATCCCAGCGGCACTTCGAATGACACTGCTGATGTTGTTGTACTGCTTTTCCAGAAGCTTTTCTGAACAAACTTTCTCAAATTGTTTCTCTGACTTCCACTGAGTGCAAAAAGCCTTATTACAGTACAATCGCAGAAAAACAACCAAAACTCGATTAGGACTGTTTCAGTAATGCGATGGAACTTCAGCCATTCATCCCTACACGCTAAAATTTTTCCAATTGTGTTTACTGTGTACACATTTAAGGGGAACGTGGCAATGGGAGTGTAGTCGAGCCCGCTTTTAACGAACCTGAGCCTGACGCGGCTTCCGTTTGCTGTACCCAAAGTTCGTACTGAATGAAACACAGCTTTTAAAAAAGTTGCGAGTGAACGCACAAAATTTATTGCCCAAAAAGTCCGCGCTGCACGTGTTTCGAAGAGCAGAAGCAATAAGGGCGGTCTCGAGTTTATTTCTAACAGCAGCGTGCTCTTTGCCGAGGCCTGTGGTATAAGCTGCATGAGGCACTGGCTCCAAAGTATCGTCGTTCTCGCAATCCGATTCCTCCAAATCGCTCTCGCGGCGTACTTAATTCACAATGCCCTAATCCGTGCACAGTTCCACGGTGTCGGCATCATTCTTGGCCATAAATAAACTATCGCAACTGATGTCCCACCCGCTCTACCAGGTCCGAGTCGACGATGCGCTGCCACAAATCGCCGCCGGAGTGGTCCTGTTCGAAAGCTTCAGGCTCAGCATCGGGCCTGACGTCGACGAAGATGGCCTCGCGAAAACAGTTTCGCGCGCATGCATGTAGCCATCATCGCTGCCCTTGAAATATTCACCATCTCCACAGCTAAGCACTGAAACACCCGAAGCAGCAAGTTGGCTGCCAGGTGGTCAACAGCTATGAGCAAGTGCTCCGCGACGCGGCACCTAACGTGCGGATCAGGCCCAAGCCAAGCGGTCACACTTTTGACGTTTCGTTGAGCGACAGCAAAAAGCGTGCAGGGCCTCCCTCTGCCATCCTGACCACACACGCACATTGAGAGCGAGCAAGACGCGCACACGCAACACACATGCTAGAACACGTGGTAGAGCTCTGGGCCTGTTCCTAGTCCGAAAACAAAACTTGTGAATTCGAGTCAGCGTGGCTGGTGTCACAGAGCAGTAGAGACAGGCGAAGGAGTTGTGTCAAGAGAGGAGAGCCAATTTGTGAGAGAAGGGCAAGGAGTTGCGATAGAGTGAAAAGAGAGGAGCATATGGCGAGAAGACGACATGTGGGAAGGAGGCAGGTCAAGCAGCCTGCTCAAAAGGTCCGCGAAATGCACAACTCGTGCGTAGAATGCGCGCACAGAGGTCTAAGCACGGCCGCCTGGATCGGCACGCACGGCGGTGTTCAAAGAATCGGCAGCCGTGGTCAAAAAATCGTTTTGTTGCGCCGGACAGGTTTGCGTGGCCTCACCGACTTCGATATTCTGCGATTTGCTCCGCGCAAGTTGAATGCTGTTTTTACGCTTCCGCACGCGTGCGGAGGGCATGCTGAGCCGAGTGCGAAGTGAGCGAGAACAGGTCCTAAACATGAAAAAAATCCCAAATTATTTAAGTGGGTGGGGTAGCGAACGCGCATGCACTAGAACGATACGACCAGACGATGTTGGCAAATGGTCTGGTCACTCAAGGCCGGCGATGTCAACTACAGTACCAGCAATTGAAAACAGGTGAGATGGCCGACCAGTCTTCGAAAGATGGACGGCAGTGTGAAAACACGGGCCGCTCTGGTGATGCGGGGTGCTCCAAGTAGCGGGGGGACAAAGGACGGAAAGGTGTGTAACAAAGAGCCGTTGGGGAGAGCAGCAACTGGAGGAGCGCGAAGGCAGGGTCGGCGTTTAACAATAACAATATATGGGCCGTGGTCGAAAGTGGTTTCCCGGAAAGTCGGCGGAGCGCCGACTCTGTTCGCTGAAACTAACTTGGGCAAAATCCAACATGTAAAAGTCCATTAAACCTTTTGAAATGGAAAGATCCCTTATTAACAGATGAACAGAAAAGTGACGTGCCATACTTAAATGTAAAAACTTATAAAAAACACACCGCTCCATGTTCCTTCGCTTGGCACGCCTAAGGGCCACAATGCCTTCCTTAGCCAAAAGGTCCAAAGACATGGGGTCGATACCCTGAAAAAAGAATTTAAAAATTGGTCATAAAGGAACAGCTTAAAATGTTTGACAATCAAAAAGGCCAAATTTCACAGCAAAGTTAGGCTAAAGCAAAACTCACACCGTGATGACAATCTCAAATTAACGAGCGACTTCCAACAAACATAAATCTGTCAACAGAGTATGCTGTCAATAGTAAAGTATTAAGTTCACGATAGCTGTGGTCTAACTGGCACAAGTCAATACACACGCCACCCAGCCAATAAGTTCGCACTAAAGAAAAAAGTTAATTTCACACAGCAATACCGGCATCCAGGGACAAAATTTTGGCCACAAAATAATGCAATTCGTCATGCGTCCAGTCACACCAAGAGACAAGACAAGCAAAATGAAGCAAGAAAGCTTTCTAAAACAAGAGCAGACAAAAAAGCTCCTCACCTGCTGATTGATGACAACAAAGTTTTTTTCCGGGGTGTCACAGACCTTACGCTTGAGCTCGATAATCTTATGCACTCTCTTCTCGATGAACTGCCGCTCTGCATGGGCCAGCTTCTCACGCTCTTCGGCAGACTTGTAAAAAAAGCCTGCGTTCACTTCCCTGCAGACAGAACGTGGCAGTGTAACTAACAGGAGCTGAACGGTTGCATCTACATTACTAGTCTCCCAAGTTTTAAAAACGATAGTCTTTCTTGGGGACCTTTGACGCAGAAACTTTGGTCTGTCTGTACATTTGTCTGTTTGTCCACCGTTACCACAAACCGGTTACTCTAAACAGCACCAACCGATACCCCGAACGGCCGACCCCATCTGCAGCGCCTATCGATGCTGCTCAAGGATCAGCGTTCTTACGTGTGCGATTGTCAATTAAAAAGCAATCATTGCGCATATCTGAGGTACCATAAAAACACATCGATGTTTTGTATGTGTGCCTTATACTAGAGAACGCCCACACAAGTAATTCTAAGGACCGTAGCGTTAAACACGCTGCGCTGACAGTGCGACACTAGCCTCAAAAAGGCAAGTTTTACCAACGCTTTGCTAAAACGACACGGTGGTGGCACCTGCCCGTCGCTTGCGTTCTACACCTTATCGCCTCCGAGAATGCACGCATCTTTTTCCGCAGGCATGCAGGCCTTCCTTTGTTTTCGGAAATAACTGCCAGATGACGCTCGTGGCTAACGTGCCTCAATGCGCTCGTTAGCCTCCGCTGCATGCTCGAGGCACTCTAAGGCAGCGCCTCCGGAATACCATTCACCGATTTTCTTGCGCAGAATATTAAATAAATGTTTTGTTCACTCTCCATACTCAGGACTATAGTCTTTTGACAACATTTGCAGATTACATGCAGATACGGGGCCAATTTTATTTCTCATTTTGTTAACATCTTGCTTGATTTAATTCACTCTGATTATTCTGGACAATTTTGAAGCATCGCAACGTACATGAACACAAACTCTACACCCTCTTAAAACATGATTTCAATCAAGTGTTGCCAATGCTTTTTTTCCCCCACGACCTTGCTAACCACGAAAATCATGCCTCTCCGAAGCACAGGTTGCTTCGAACGAAAATAATCTAAAACTTTATACCCATTTGCAGCCGTAAACAGTGTCTTCACGCCTTTGAGCAGTGCCGGAAAACTGCAAGATTATGTCGTTTTCACAAGTTCTGCCACCTTCTACGTCATCAGGCTGATATCAAACCCTTGCATTGTTCTTCACCCCCGTCACAGCAAACCAAAAGCAATTTATCTGCCCGCAATCCGCACTACCGTTCACAAGGAATCGTTCTTCGTTGAAACTGCAAAAAACTGGAATAGTCTTCCTGCTGACGTGGTGCACCACTCCAGCCATACATCTTTCAAGGCATCAATTGAAACTATCAAGGACAAGTATGCCCGCCTCTCCCGTATTACCACCTTTCATGGAGCATTTGAGGTACTAATAAATAAATTGTTAATAATTCAATGCTAGTGACAGTAAAGTATAGATGCAATTTTTTTTAGTTCCTTCATAACTACCCATGCCAAGTAGTCGTAAAAAAGTAGCTAAAAGCTGTCTGCCACCTAAAGTCCTGCTGTATACCTTATACCTGTGTCACACGGGCGCACAAAAAACCCTTTAAATAAGCGGTCTTTTACGAAGTTGAAAGACATTTAACAAAGAGGTGTTTGCGGCGCAGACACACGGCAGCAACGATCTCCTTTTTAGTGTTTTCGTTCGAAGACGCTAGCGAAAGCGTGGCGCTAGCAGTTAAAAGAGAAGCAATGAAAATTAAACGATGTATCACGATGTACAAATTAAAGATTTGTTGCACTGCTCGTTTCTTCAAGTAAATTTAAGAATAAGAGATGAAGAAACACCAATGTGAAAGTTTGTTGCACTAGTTAAGGAAGCATTCCCATAACTAGCGAAGTGCACAAGTCCGTCTGGCACCACTGGGCTTTTATTTACCGTATTTGTTTTTCGCTGCTCTTGACTGCTCTCGACACGTTATGGGTGACCGTACGGGAGAAAAAGCAAGGATCGCAAGCCTCACGGCCTGCCTTCTCGCTCTGGAAAGCGAGGCAGACGCTGCAAAAGCCGCCAAGGAGAGGATAACGTGTCTGCTTTCGACCATTGCAGACGCTGCCTTTTCCGTGGGGCGCCGGCTGCTTGATCTGCCGAGGTGGCCATAGACGCTCGGACTCGGACCACATGAATGACGGGCAAACACACGACTGCCACGCTTTCCTCGCTTGTGCAAAATGGCACGGCGCGAGACCAAGCGTCACCACGTGATATTGCCGACGCGTTGTAGCTGCTTACGAGAGTAGAAAAGGAAATAACCATTAAAAGAGTTCATTACACCTTCTGCAGGATATAAAATTTGTTTTTACAAAGAGTTTTGGTGACAGAAAAATAAGCGTTCGCTCTTTTTTTCCCACCACTCGAAAATTGCTGGCACCCACTGGTTTCGAGGCTACTCATTCAGAGCCGTAATAGAGATCGACGAACTCCGCTTACGAAAAAGACCACTTCTGAAATGGAGTTCGTTCTGTGCCGTGTGTCTGCAGTCAGGAACTCCTTTTCGGAAAAAGACCGCTTACTTAATAGACATTTAAGTGCCCGTGTGACAGGGGTATTAGTTTTTCCATATCACCATCACTGTGCACTGAAGCTTCCTTCTTTCTAGTGGCGTAACCAGGGGGTGGCATGGCATATAGAGCACAAAATAGCACATGACCATATTTGCCTGTCTGGCTCTCCCACTCTAAAGGTGCCCCCCCCCCCCCCTCACTTGAAAATAAGTACTGCCTATGCTCCTGCTTTTTTCCTAGTTGATTATTTTCATCTCTACGTCTCTATGATGGAGTTTGCAATGTGATAGTATTTAATGAGTAATATGACATCATTAGCAAAATGAACACAGCTAACAATTAGCTCCACCCATTACAGCACAGCAGAAGCTGAAGATTATCTTCACCGAGTGTTGGCAACACACAATAACTAGACAAAAAAAGCATTAAGTTCTGTGTACACGCACAGAGGTTACTATTCCCACAGATTGTAAGAGTAGATGTCCTGTTTCTTTCTTTTGAGGGTGTCATTAGTGTGTAACTAAGTTAGTTACATCTCCAAAAAAACATGGTATGCAATCGAACACCACCATAAAACAATCCTTCAAGCCAGTCAACATAAAGATCTAAAATCAACTATACATAAGGAAACCCTATATGTATGGAAACAGTAACATCCCCCATACAGAATAATTTATATTTGCTTACGTTCGCCATCTCTTATTGTGACCTACTGCTGTGAGAAGCTAATGGAGGCAACAGTGACACAGTCAAAGTAGAGCCGATGAAATGAAACCGTGAACCTTACATACGTACACACAGTTTCAGGACACAGATCTGCTGACACTCAACTCTCTCCTGGGGGGAGGTTATGCAAATAAAGCAAAAAAAACGGGATAGTTGATATATGGACTCATCATTACTAAAGAGTACGCAGCACTCAGGACGGAGAACAGCAAATGACAAAACACAGGCACTCTTTTATTACGTTCTTCTCAAAGTGTCTGCCTCGAGTGCGAACTCTCTTGTAATGATGAATACACAGATCAGGACAAAAAAGCAAATAAAATGATGGATCACGTGTCACCAAAATAAATCGAAGATGGGTCACACGTACGTCTTCTCATACTCCAGAGACACATTGCAGGCCAGCACAAAGGCGTTCCGTACGAGCTTCTTCATATCCGGGTGTCTTGCCCCGTGGTCCAGCACGAGTCCACGCACCAGCTGGGTGTCCATGTCCGTCTTGTGCTGCATCTCCATAATCTCTACCATATGCAGGTTCAGGTCCTCTCCGGGCCGCTGTATCGCCAGCACGGCGTCCACGCACACCTCCGTTAGGTGCTGGGCCAGCTCGGGGCTCACTTTTGTCGCGAGTGCTGTGTGGGCCACCCTGACCAGCATTTCCCGGTTCATGTCGCCTGGGGTGAGCTTGAGGGACTCCAGCACCTCCAATGACTTGGTCAGTGCCTTCTCAAAGCCATCTGCCAGAATGCGCGGGTGCAGGCCCTGGGAGGGTGCAGATTAGCTCTTTGTAATGCCCAATAATCATTAGAAGGTTTGGCATCAAAGAATAGCATTGGAAAAGAGCCTGTGAGACTTGTCGGCCCCCAGTGGCAGCTATTCCTAACAAAAAAAAAGTAAACCAACAAAAATTAAATTTTAGAAACTCAGAACATATATCAAAATCGAGGACTCTGCAGGTGTCGAAGCCAGGACATACAGCATCAAAGCCGTTGCGTCATTAACAAAAACATTGGCTCAATCAATATTTCATTTTAAAAAATCCTTAACATTACGAAAGTGCATTGAGATGCCCGAGGCACTTTCATTTTGCTACAGGTGTGTGAGACCTGCCAGCATGGCACCATGTTTGCATTTGGTACTGTCACAATTCATGCAACAATTTCGCTGTCGATAGTGCAGAAAACAGACAAAGCACTGTAGTGATTCACCGTCATGTTCACGCATTCTAAGTCACTGTAGTGAACAACCTCTATGCTTTCTTCACAACAGCAGATCACAATCACTGTGAGGATCACTAAAACCAAAACTTTGATGAGAGTACTAAGGTGCAAGGGCGCACTGCAATAAGTAGCGCACAGTAGGGTTTGCCTCAAACATCTCTATGGTCGTGCAATATTAAAAGCTACAAACCTCAGAAACGTAGATGTCTGCCTGTTTGAGAAGTTCTCCAATGATAAGAACAGTTGACGTTGTTCCGTCACCGGTGATGTCATTCTGCGCTGTTGAAGCCCTGGCGATAAGGTTCGCAGTGGGCAGTTGAATTTGCTGAAAGTATGATCATGTGCATATTTAGCTTGACTGCTTCACACCAAAACATACAACAGTGCTTACAGACAAGTCTAGCAGCCCTCATAGCTATATATTATCAGTCTAGCCCGATGTGGTGCCACGCCCTTATAGAAAAAAAGTGACGACTTCAGGCATTGTCAAAGACTTTCAAAGGAATACACAACTGACCTTGTAACAACCATGTGCAAATTATGAATAATAATAATAATAACACTAATGCATGGTTCATTTCAATCCAATCACCGAAGGTACTGGGACTGTTACCCAGACATTCCACCACCTGTAAAGAATTACTTTAATTCTAGCAGAGCCCAAATTAACATGATGAGATTTGCATTGGCGATATACATTGATGAAAAAGATGGAACTAAAATAGTGCACTCGCTCTGTTAATAATCATAAAAATAAAACAGTCAGTGCTATTATCATCAGAATACTCCACTACACCACTAAGGAATCCATACAGGTAATGCCTAATTTACTGTCCTATGTTCAACTTAATCCTGGCATGATCTGAAGCCTTTGTAACACCTGCAAGTTTCCCAATCATATCACTCTGGTCTTCAATCGTGTCATGCCTGCCCATGTTTATAACCTTAAGGTCTTGCCCACTGGAAATATGCCTGCGTCATCACACAACTTAATCCCCGATGCATAAACACGTCTATACCGGATCTTACCATTTCATGCAGCAAAACATTGCCATCCTTTGTTATCTTTATATCGCCGGCTCCCGATACAAGCCTGGAAAAAACAAAAGCATAAAGTGACGGGATTTAGTAACACAGCTCTAACATACATTTGTAAACTAAAACAGGCCCGGTTGAGTTCACCATACAGGCTCTCAAACAGCAACAGCTGTGTTTATATACTGTCCTCTGGATTATAAATGGCAAAAACTTGTAATTAGCAATAAGCGAAAATTTGGTTGATAGTGCTATGATTCGAGAACTTGCTCTCCAGCTTTTTTTTTATAAACATTAACATTCTGTCACCACCAATACATGGACACTCGGTGCTAAATACGGCTAACCCTTTTCGTGAATAGCCATGTTTCAACATGAATGATTATTGTGGCTTTCGCTGTTCTCTAGATAAACATACTTTATTATTCAACAAATAGATATGCTACACGAAGCATTATGACATAGCGAGGGCAGTTTCTAGGCAAGGCTGCTGAGCAATCAATCTCATCGGAGTAGCCTAGCAAACATTCTTGGAGTACACCTCATACATTTTGCTGTATGCTGAAAACTATGCTTTTGTTGGTGAAATGCAGTTCAGTCTCAGTGTTAACATAATGCACAGTGGTTTTAAAAACCACCATGAATGCAGCTTCCCTGAAGATAATACTCATCTCATACTAAGCAGGCACTGCTACAGAAGCTTTAGTCAGATACAACTTAAGAAGTCGGGGGAGGCCCCGCCCAGACGACCTAAGCGTGGCAGCCAATCACCTCAGTGACAAAAAACCCCAGGCCTGCGTGGAAGGCACAGTACAGTAAGAGCGAAAGCTAGAAGAGCAACCTTTCGGAGCCTTTTCAAACCACTCATTGAGTAACTACTGCAAACACACTTGCTTGATACCCACTAGGGCATTAATAATAAACTTTTGGGTAGTAGGCCAGCATTTACTATGCTATTTTTCGTCGCCCTACTGAGAAGCGTGGTATTCGCTAAACATTTGCAAGGAATTTCATGCCAATTGTTCATGCAGTGGCTGACGCCAATGAGGAATAATGGCTGAAGTGGGTACACACCACAGTTAATATAGGAACAAGAAGAAGCTTTTGTAATGGGTTGGAGCATTGGACGGTCCACTCATTACGCTATTCGCATTGTGCGACGACTGTTTGTTCTTTCGCTGTTTTAAAACGCTTTACAAGTCATATTACGCAATTGCTTTCCCGACATCATGCCTGCCCAAGGCAAGTTTGCCAACAAGTCAAAAGCACCAGCGTAGCTCAGTGGTAGAATACTGGGCTGGCACCCAGCAAGCAGACCTCGATTTCGAGCCCCACTGCGTCTTCGGTGCTAGGTTTTTTTTCCTTCTAATTTCACGCGATGTGGTTACGGACAACGGCGGCGGACAACTGCACGTGACCCAAGTGTGATCTCATAACAGCTTTCGCTGTAATTGTCCCGCACTTGCTGTCAGCAACGTTCTCTGCAGGCGGGGGTCAACAGTCGTCTAGCCCATGACGTCACTCTATAGTGCATGCATTGGTGCTAGCTTGTGTGCATCCACCTTTGAGAAGGAAATACCGCTGACTTCTAAAGTTGTAACCGACTATACACCTTTTCACTGGAGGAAAAAAACACCGCCATGATGGGCTGCGCGCAGGAGTACAAAGGCCAAGGGCGCAGCCTTGTCAGTGCATTCTTCAGTGATCACGCCAATTTGCGCAGCTTAAAGAGGACTATGGCGGCGCCCTGGGAAACATTTTTGAAAAGGTCTATAGTCCAAGAACGTTCACTTTGACGCAGTGATTTTGAATCAAGATACAACATTACTACACCTGTCATGCATATCACTCGGGAACATAAGGTTAAACCAAATCATGCTTGGTTCATCGACATGTGTGCTTCCAGCAAGCAACACACGTTTTTAAAATGTGGCACAAACCAAACCTTTTGAATAGTAGACAAAAAATGTGGCAGTCACGATAAGTATGGTAAAGCTGAAGTTTCTCTTTATATTTATTACTTAGCAGCATAATATCCAGAGTTTTCTTTTTTAAATGACAGATCCACAGTTATGGGAACACTGAACACTGGGCTCAGGAAATCTCGAGCATCTGGTGTTAACTCGCATTGACACCATATATTACACGGGCTTTTAAAATTTCCCCTCCATCAAATAAAAATACAATTGCTGTGACCAGGACCCATACTCGTTCGATTCTATGCTCTTCACGTCTTGAAACGACACGCAAAAGACTGCGGGTGCTGCCAAGCTTAACACGACCCTGATAGGTTAATACACACTGCCTTATACTCTTTTTTTCTTTTCATATTTTTCTTCTCCCTCTATTGAAACCTTTCAGTACCCTTCAGAGTAGCACGCCAACGATATATAGACGACCGGAAAAATCAGTTGTTTTTTTTTTTTTTAACAAAGAGTCTATTTCATCAAAACTTTCTTCGTTTAATGCGGAAAGGTAACATACACTCGACGTGAAACCTGTGTCTCCGACACATCAATACTTTGTAAAACACAAAGCTTCACTTGTATTCTCATCATTTCTTCTTGTTTGTTTCGAATTAGACCTTTCTGTTTCTGATCGAATAAATGCACCTCATAGAAAAGTACACTTCACTGCGTTTACGCTGCACGCTTTGTTCGGGTTAGGCCACCACGTAATCGCCGTGCATATGCAATATAAACACTTTCCGTACATAGAAAAAGAATAAAAACAGCACAAGGGAACGCAATCCACTGCTTCTCGAATATGTCGCGGTGTTCTGTCATCACTGCAGCACACCACTTAACTTGTCCATATAAGGAATCAATGGGCCGTCACTAGTGGATATTGAACAGAAGTAGTTCGTTCAAACACTGATGAGCCAAAATCATTCTCTTTTGGCTAGAGACCGCAACCTAACTGACTGTAAACATATTCGTTAAGATACAACGGCTTTCGCGAACTTTCTAGACTTGCCTCATCGCAAGCCGGCATTTTGTGCCTCGCCGGACCACCTGACCAAAACATGCTCGACCACTTCCACAGCAAACCCAAACATACAATGAATCCTATTTGGAGCTACTTGGTGGACCGTAATTCAAATGACAGCCACGGAATTCTAGAAATATTCTGGCCAAAGCAGGCCAGTACACGAAATTAAAATGTTCAGACTATGCTTAGGCCTAGAACGGCACAATGCCTACTCACATTTTCATCGTGCCAGTGGGGCCCAAATTCGTACGAAGAACGTTTTGCAGACCCTTTGCAGCGTTGATGTTGACCGCGAGAGCCTGGGCATGGCGGGCAACCTCAGCCTTGGGGTTTAATGTAAGCACTGCAGCCATATTTTTCAACGAACTTGCTTACCAACTCCGCTCACGGATTCACGTGCTCATTCACTCAAACGCCGCCCGTGATATCGCGCACACATGGTTGCCCGCAGGGCCTACGCGAGCCCGCCACATCAAGCGCGCAATTCTTAGCGCTTCAGAATCGGCTGCTAACAATGAAGGAAAGAAAATAGTTTTTGTTTGTTTTTCGACAGCCGCGCTGAAGTTGGTCAGATGGGTCGGGGGGGCGTAGTGCGAAAGTTCGTTGATCGCACCTTCTGTGGCTGTGTATCTGCGTGACAATGATAAACGCTTGGAGCGACAGTAGACACCGAGAAAGTTTCAGTCACGGTTAGCTCGTTTGTGAGGCTAGCTTTTGCATCCACAGTTGGGACGTCCCGTTGGCGTCAGCTGCCTGCGAGCATGGAGCGAGTCGTGTAAGTAAAGTTTTGGGCATGCTGCGAGACTCGCAATCGGCACACCGCTTGTTGTGCTAACAGAAGCCACGGGAACTAAGTTTAATATACCGATTTCGGCGTTGACTAAAGTAAATATGCGAAAGTTGTCACGTATTCTTTCCAGTGCAGCAAACAACTTTGAATTTGACTGTGGTTTGCACAGCGTAGAACTTCAAAACCTTATTCAATTATTGTCCGGTCGCAGGGAACAAAATGATTCTTCCCTCCAAAAGGACGCTGCGACTATACAAACACGAGACAAGCCCAGTGCCAGTTTCGCGTCTATAGACGTTGACATGGAGTCTGACGTCGACATCAGACCCTTTGTCACATTCCGCGAGAAATTGTCAGCCCTGTTGCATTCTACCAAGTTTCAGGTGTGTAGCAAACAAAATTTTCTTTTCTTGATTCCCATTTTGGAAAAATCACACCGCACAATTCAAAACCTGGAGTTGGTTGCAGAGTGGTAAGCGACATTGCGACATTAAATTTTCTTGTGTTACACAGATTGCCATCGTGGCTTTGGTTGTTCTCGACTGCCTTCTAGTCATCACTGAACTGCTTGTCGAGTTGGAGATCCTGAAGCTGCATGAACACAGCTACATCGCACCAAAGGCAAGCGTACTAATAATTGCTGTGTATCATGAATGACACGTTCAGAAACAGTGCAAGGATGTCTTGGTTGTTTCCACAACATCGCAAAAGGGAGCTGGCAATTTTCGTCTATTTGCTCCGAGCACCATGTGGTTCTCACACACACAAGGAATCAACACCACTGCATACGAACTTTTCATTAAATAAACCATGCTACAAAAACACTCAAGAAAGAGTGCGAAGAGCAGTATAACTTTTTTTTCGTTTTCTTTATGTTTACCGTTTTTCAATATTAGCAACGTACCTCTCTACTACTTGTCGGGCACAAATTCACTTTGCCTAAATCAAACAGATCTCTCGTTCCTCGAGCAAATGAAATTGGCAAAATTCGACCATACATAATTTTTTTCAAATTTGATCTTAATAATGCAAATATGGTTAGATCAAGTTAATAATCTTGGTTGCTACTTGGTGTATATTTATTGTGGGTACGGCTAGTTGTAACAACAGCAGTGGCAAGAGACAATGTTTGAGTAATTGCTACAACCAAGATGCATGTTATTTACCTCTAGCAGCAATTTTTCTTCCCTTTCTCATAATTCGAACAGTTTGCGTTCACTGATGCTTCTTCCCTTGCAACGATGTCAAGCCTTCTTGTAACGATATCATTAACAAATCAGCCTTTCAATTTGCATGAGAAGCTAAAGAAGGCAGTCCCACTCTTCAATCACAACTAAATCATTCCCTTATGATAACAATGAGTCCATTCAATTTTAAAAACAATATAAAAATGATTACATGACATATCTGAATTGAATGTAAGGTTGGATGTCTGGAGAAATGCATGACAGTGATTTAGTTATACTTGTTCATGGCGGCCTTGGAAAAATCGGCTTCCATTTAGCTTACATTTTAAGCATCTGTTGAACCACAAAACATTTTTTGTAAACTGCACTTTTTTTTCACTTGAAATGCTGCAGTGACATGTTCAAAACAAAAAAATACTTGCAAGAACATCGGATAATAATGCTTCAATTATCATTTCTTGCATTGTAATTACACACCTGGGGATTTCGAGATGTATTCTGAGGTCAATTTCAAACATTATGCAAATAATCAGAAGCGACACCGACCTCCTCATTACTTGCACTTTTATTATCTGAAGGAGAAAGATTTACAAGACGAGAATGCCAAGCGGATGCAGTCGAAATCGTTCATAGCGCACGAGAAACACAGTTGCGTGCATTCCACCATTCAGTGTGCACTCACATACAATGAAAGCACCAATCACAGAACCCACGCTTCCGTATACGATTTAAACAGCAAAACACAATTTAATGAGCTGGACTCGTAAAAATAATTTGCTGAAAAGCCATACGAGTGCAGGTGAAATGGCGACGACTCATGACAAGCTCGGGTCGTCTTTTAACGAGTTAAGGTAGAGTCTCGTTGTGGTCTACAAAAAGAAACCGTCAGGCACGTTTGAAAAACCATGATACATGAAAATTCTAAATATGGCATTGACGTGTTAACCTGCCCCATATATGCTAACCTCTGCAACTCTGTTGATGCCAACAACAAAATCAGCTTTGTGCAATATACCAAACAAGAAAAGAGGTTCACTTAGTCTGTGTACTTGTAGTAGTGCTTCTGACATGTAACTGGTATATTGTAACAATGTATTGAATTTTTTTATGTTTGTGACACACCGGTCTGTAATGCAAGCAAAGACCTGAAAAGCGATTGTGCCCCTAAGCTGCCTTTTGGTAGCAATCCATATATGGTGTTTTATAGTCTAACCAAGGACCAGTCTAGCCCCTTTATAAGAGACAAATGGGTATAAGAGACGTCAGTGTGCCTACAGTAAAATACGGGTGGACAAGAAAATGCATATGAGGTGCCCTGCTTATAAGAGACATCTCATAAAAAAGACAAGTATTGCTGCCCGTAGCGTGCCTTTTATAAAAATAGTTTGACTGTATATTCCATTTCACACACCAGGTGCAATGCTGTGGAAGTTATGCAAGAAGTTTGATTGACAGAATTTATAGCTCCATGCGTCTCGTGGTCCACTTTCGTCATTTTAAATGCTCGAGGGGACCGAGCGTGTGTCTCTGAGTGACACATCACGACGGGCTGCAAATTAAATACTGAAAAACGAAAGCTAGTAGACTCTAAGCAATCAGCTGCATAATAACAGACATAAAAGCGTATACTTATTTGTAAGACGTAAAACGTCTTCGATTACTACTCGCAGCAAGAACGAAATAGAAAATTTTATTCTGGGTGGTAGAAACATTGAACTACTTTCTAACGTGAGCGCAACTACTGAAAGAAGTCTCGCTAGCCTCCGCAGCATTGCACCTGTTACTTGAAATGGCATATAAATAGAAGCAAGAAAGCTACTCTTAGTCTTGGGAGCGTGCTGTAATTATGTTTCACTAAAATAGGTCATTTCGAACAATAGAAAGAGCACAAAAGATAAGAAGCAAAACATGAAGGAAGAAGTAAATAAATAAGCAATAACAGTTTCAATTTTATCACCACCACTTCTCTACATTTCTCATCCTTCTATTACGTGAAAGTGGTTAGGCTACAAATATCGGTCAGGGGAAAAATCCTCGGAGCAAGATTGGAGCTACTCTTTTAACAGGCCTAATTTTCTTCAAGACTACAACTCCTGAAGAAGACAAGTCCAGTTGTGAAAACGTTCGTTCCAATGACACTCTGTGTCACAAGGACTTTTAATCTCTTTGAGACTCCATCTTTCCCTGAAAAACTAATGAGAAATTAAGAACATCATGAAATGTCTTTCTTTTTTTACTGAAATACATTGCACTTCTAAATTACATATTAAAGTAAGTCAGTCTTACTATGATTGTCTGCTTAATGAAGGATGATATAGAAATATAAGCCAGCTGTTGATTTCATACTGTTCCACACAGAATACCCTTTGGCATCATAAATCATAAAACAGTTTGCCCAGGACCATGAATCATTTAACAATGGAAGATAATTATTTCGCACTGAAAAATAAGCACAGTGACAATGTAACCTCCCAAAATTTCACACTGTAACAAAACTCATGACATTATTTTGTTACCATAAACCTAGCATCTCTTGAGCAAAACTTAGGAATCAAGTTTTTAATGCACTATGTTAGTCTAGTCAATTAACATTTATTTCGGAATCTTTGCAACATTTTTTACCCAGTGTAGCTGGTTCAAGAACCGAGACTCTTCATTATAAAAATGTTAATTCCCTGTTTTTTTTTAAATGTTGATTACTGTATTTAATCAAATATAATACGCTGTTTTTCCCAAATTTTCCCTATTTTCACTACGTGGAGTCGACCCTCGTGTTACAATCAAATACCTGAATTCAAGTTGTCTAAAAAGTTCAATAATACCATATTATTTTTTTTCTTTTGGATGTCACCCCTTGTGCTACAATTGTGGTCATATTGCAATAAAGCAAACTTGGTAAATAATTTTATAAATGCTTCAAGCTTTTATTATTATATTCGGATTTGCTCCCTTGTTTTCTGTGTTGGTTGCGCTTCCTTTGTAAAAGTGGTTGAGCTTCCAAATGTGGTGAGAATAGAAAATGGGTTTGCATTCAGCTGACAAACATTTTTAAATGTCAGTGGCAATTTAATGGTAAATGTAAGATCAACATTACTTTTAATAGGTTCTAACTACCCTCAATTACCTTGATATCTAAAGGTGGTAGAGTTATAAAAGTAGATACAGTAGGCTTCACAACCATTCGCCTACCTTTTCAAGAACCTTATGCTGAATGCTCAAGCATCAAAAGGCTGTGCACCGTCACTATGCTTTCTTACTAAATAAGCACCATGCGGGGCCTTTGCAGATCATCCATTCGCTGAGCATTGTCATCCTGAGCTTGTTTTTGGTGGAAATCGCCGCCAAGTTGTACGCTTATCGTCTGAGCTTCTTCCAACACAAGATGGAGGTGTTTGACGCGGGGATCGTCATCGTCTCCTTCGCCCTGGATGTAGCATTTAGGGACCCAGAGTCGGCTGCAAATGGTGCCGGCCTCATCATTGTTCTACGGCTCTGGCGAGTTGCACGCCTCCTAAACGGTACGGTGCCTTTCTACTCCCTTATTTTCCCGATATGGCAGTTGCACAATGCTTAGTAGAGTCAGTTTTTGCTAGTTGTTTGGATCAGCCGAGAAAGGGGCTCGTTGGTTTTACACATTTATATTTGAAGAACATTACCAAGGGGCACAAAGAAAAAATGATTCAGTAAGAGGCACAAGCAGATAACGGCAATGTCGAATTTGACACAATTTTTATCTGTAATGTGCTTCACACACGTCCTGTGCACTTGTGATTCCTCCTGCATTGTTTTCTGTGCGTGTATAAGTAGCACAGCACAACTTTCAGCTAGTTTGTTCCATGCAGATTCAAGGTAAGCACTGTAGGCCAGATGAAAAGGCAATAAAATGTTTGCACATGTTGCAAAAATACAACATGTGCAATGGTAACGAGGGTTTTAAGGCCATTCCGTGCCACACCCTTAGTTGCACATCCCTGTTTGAACAGAGCAAAGCAATCTAAAAACATCATGATCAGTGCACATGGTAAAAAAACTGAAGCTGCTCAGATGTTGTATGGAGTTACAACACCAAATGCTAGAAAACCACACACCAGTTTATCAAAGAACTTTCATTTCTGATACGTGCAATAATAATAGTGAGCCGTGCTTCATCAATGTTTGCCAAATCTCATCCTATCTTGTTGTGCAACATCTACACATTCCTTATGTGCATCGGCATTCTCAAGTCGGTCATTGCTTGTTCTATCAAGGTTCATTCATTCTTTTGTACTTGTTCAAAAAGTTATGCTGTTTACCTTGAATTTGAATGATGAAGCACGGTGTGTACATTTCTCTACTTTGCTTTACTATACATAATAAGTGCCAGTTACCATTAGAGTTTACTTTGAAGCAGTGTTTTCTATTTGAAACCATATACATTATGCACGTTCAGAGCAACGCACATTACCATATCACCGTTTGTGCTCATATCTCTGAAAATTGTGGAACGAGTTACAAGAGACACATACCATGTGTAGCAACACTGGGCTGGCCCAACATTTGTCTCCCCCTCAAAGAAGCTGTTTTTTTCCAAAAAGGGTACATTTATAGAATACATGAAGATAGAGCGCTTAAAACGTGAGACAATTTTGACCTGTAGTGTACCTTTACAGGATTTCTGACACAAAATTCCGAAGATAAGTTGCGAGGTTTATTAGTGTTGATGTGCACACATCACCTACAAAATATCAGGGGAAAATATATCCTTGAATGCAAGTGCACATGAAATGGAGCAGTGCCATAGGTTGGCGAAACCTGCGGAGCTCACTCAGACTCGGTCATGAAATACATTTGGCGCTTTAAACTCACTCAGACTCAGACTCGCCAAAATTTTATTCAACAGAACTCACTCAGACTCAAAATCACAAAAGTATTACTTGGCCGGACTCACTCGAACTCGCACTCATAACGCGATCAGAGTCTGAGTGAGTTGACTCATGAGTCCATAAGCCTAGAATTAGCTTTCTCGACCAAGATGCCAATTCTCTTTCTTAACAACAATATACCACGTAATCGGTGCTCTTCTTCGCGTTGTGTGATACTATAGGTACCTTAGAATATGCGTAATGAGTGCTCACAAATTAGTTGGGTCATTTTTCTTGGAAGAGATAACTACATAATACATATTTATCAAGAATTTCTCCGGAAGAGTCTGAGGTGAGGGTCAACGCACTTCCCCTATGTAATTCACGCCTTTGATTGATAAATAATGAAATGGTGTACGAACAAAACTGCTTTGGAATACCTGTGAACAAACATCAGTGAAAACATTAATCTAGGTAAGGCTGATAGTAATGCTGAAGATTAGTACATAGCATCATGTCACTTACTCAAGAAATGTATTTTGCGTTTTGGACTCACCTGCACTCAGACATACAATTTTCTAGGGCCAAACTCACTCGGACTCACACTCGTGAGAATTTCCTTCAACTGGACTCGGTCGGACTCGGGGCTCACCAAAATATTACTCAGCCGGACCTACTCAGACTCACGGCTTGATCAGAGTCTGAGTGAGTCAACTCATGAGTGAGTTCGCCGACCTATGTACAGCACGTCTCGAAATAGACAACAACTTGCTTTCATGTAAACAACCGTCAAACACCCACGCGACAAGTTTGTGTTGGTTGCTGTGCTCCCTGCGAGCGCTTTCTCCTAGCAGACATTTTTAATGGAGAAAGGCAGCATCTCCTCTATGAACTTGTATGGGAGTACAAAAGTTGGTGCCTCAGCAGTGAATTGCTGAGCGTTCACTCATATTTAGAACTGCCTTGGCAGTACCAAGGAAACCTTCGTTAAAAAAGAGTTATCAATGCAGTGCTCACCATTTTCACTGCTGATGTAGCTAGTTGTGTTGACAGGAAAACCCTGCTGAATCTTGCTCAGCTCGATGTTCACTAAAAGGGCACTTTCTCTAGGGACAACAGAACAATCTCCAAATAATTAATCATTGCACACTCAAGCAAACAAGACCTCCAGTCGAAATAACTGGGTCAAGAGGCAAGTTGGACAAGGAGGTGAAAGTTTATTTTTGACCAAATAGCACATACGTACTCGTCCTTCGTTCAATAATGTGCAGCTTATAAAAGATAGTTCGTTGGCTACTTATTACAACAGATCAAACAATGTATGAAAATTTTAGGTCAGTATTCCTTTAAGAGGCTGCTTTGGAGGAGTATTGTTCTGTACCCATGGGCATGGCAGTGTTCAATAAAACTGTGTGTACCCAGCCAAACTGATTTCTCTATTCCTCGAAGAAACTTGCTTCGTTCTTTTTTTCTCACATTGCTGGGAACTTGTACACTCCGTCATGTATTGTGAAGAAGAGTTTGCTTACCTGCGCCTCTCGCCCCACAGGCATAGTGCTCACGGTAAAGACTCAAGCGGAACGTCAGTTGATGCGGGAATGCAAGCTGCGTGAGAAGCTGATGCAGGACCTGCTCAGAAACCGCGACTACTGCAACGCCCTGGAGCAAGAGATATCTTCCCTCAGGGAACTGTTGCAAAGCCACGGCATCACCGAGCTTCCGCCGACAGTGGTCGTTCAAGAGTCACCCACGAACATAGAAGAGAACCAAGCGTCCGATGTACAGGACTGAAATTCCCGCAACATTGCCGCACGCAACTCAGCACTTCCTACGAGGAAACTGAGTTCGTGTGCTCGGATGTGCTCGAGTCGCACTACAGGAGAAGCAATGTATGTTTGTATGTCTTGTCGCGATTGTTATGAGAAATGTCAGGACTGCGTTACTAGCAGGACTTCTTTGTCAAATTTGTGCAGCACCTGAACACACTGTACTCTTTGCCAGTGCTTTAGGGCTTATCGGAGAGAACAGTGCAAATGAACATACTTGTATCCTGCACCTGAGTGCGTTAAACTTTAACTTTGGGAAAAACCTGAATGCATATAAGCAGTGTTGCACTTGAGCATAACCAGTGTGTTCCTTTTGCATTATTCTGACACACGTACAGGTCAGTGAGATTGGTAACACTGTGGTACTGTGAATAGACGAGGTTACTATACTTAACAGCAGTGTAACACGAGGTTTGTGTATCCCTCGATTGTACAAGCTGCACACTAGAGAAAATGCTCGAGGGGAAGGATGCGTAGAATGACTTGGTTATATGTAAAATGTTGCTTCGTGCATGTAGTCCTAGCGTAGTAAGTGTTGATGCTTCGCTTTGTAAGCTTTTATTTAATTCGCTGTCAGTAGCTAAACTTACCACTTGAGTGACATGTCGCAAGTGGTCAGTCTGTAATAGAAATGGGGTGAAGTGAGAACTGTTCACAGTGCCAAACCACACGATGAGAAAGCTTACAAGTTCTCACTTTTCTTTTTTCAAATGAGCTTGAGCACAGACCACAATGGTATCTCAACTACAATGCGACATCTCCACGAGAGGGCAACTTTCTGAGCCCAGTGAAACATGTCACAAGTAGCCTGTTCATGTAGCAGCAATTTTGCGGCGAGAAAATTATGTCTTTGAATTTTCTTCTGCGTCCGTGACATTACTTGATGTTTTCTGCATAGTCAGCTGCCAAGAGCTGCTCCCAGTACTGTTGTTTTTGATTACCTCTGAATCGTTTAAGGGTGTAGAAAAAAAAGACATGTGGTGTTTAAAGCATAGAAAGACCTCGTGTGAAACTTCGTGGACAAGCTCCCAATCACGTCTCAATGAATATGTTGCACAATTGGGCATGCCTTTGGTTCAATCGATGTTGTCTAGACCTCAGCTCCCATTGTTGTGGGTGGGAATGAATCTGTATCTTTCCTAGCCGAACGCAGACCGTGGCAATGCTCACAGAACACTTTCTCGGGAAGCAGTAGCGTTGGCTTTGTACTTTTGTACTGCCATTATGAACAGTTATACAGATTTTTTTTTTTTTTTTTTTGTAAATGTTCAGTGCATGATGTTTTGTCTCTTCCTAGCTATAAAAACATCCTTGGAGTAAATTTTGGGTGTTTATGTGGCAGCTTTTCGTTGGTGATGTGCTTATGTACAAGAATACGCAACTGGTCGCAAACAAAGGCTTTTTTATGACTTACCTCTTTTATCGAAGTCAATAATTGTGCGATGTATACAATTATTGTCCAGCCCAACCACATTTCTCATAAGAGTGTTTTGGCTGCAAGAACTTGTAGTGATAAATACGGTATACTATATATTTTTTACTGTTGTTACCTACTTTCGAAATGTACTCATGTGTATAAGTGTTGTGCCTTATATACTTGACACACAGGAATGAACTTATGCAATACTCGGCTGAAAGTTGTGATTGTACGTTTATCGCTGTATTTACTTGTGAATATTCTTCATGTCTTTATTGTATTCCATTCCAGCATAATATACATGTTGTTTTGAAAGAGTATTGTTTCATCTTTTTCATAGATAGTTGTACTGCAGGTAGAAGTGCACTACCGAGCCGTTTTACTGCTTTTAACAGGCACTCAAAAGCAACGAATAAGACATATGGCACAACAACCTAACGAAAATGACATATTACAATAGCTTAGTCAAAATTACAAATTAAGAATACCAGTAACATGAAATTTCATGCTACTTTATAGCAAGTGTGCCAGAAAACTAATCCGGCATCATGCCACTTTCCCCAACTTGGCAGGACATGAGAAAAACTGAGATGGAAGAAGGGACACATCAAGGAACACAATTTCAGTGATGCTAACGTGATATTTTAATTAAATGCAGAGTCAACTATCACTCGCTTCACAACAGCAGCGGCAACAGAACTTCCAATGGGAAGTCTCCAAATCAAATTTTACGTAGCAACATAGATCAAGAGGGGAAGAAAGCAGAGGCAGTGATTACAGAGTCAGCACTTTAAGGGTGACTGAAACAGGAATGCAAAAATTTGGCACATGCGACATATTGTTCACCATGACGCATAAATCCATGCACACAACCGTACCCTCTATTAGCTACAGTAGACTTGTTTTAGACAAACTTGGATAGAACAAATTTATTCTCTGACGACCTGAGTAAGTTTAAAAGAGCACTGACATCGATGTCGCAGAAATAGTTCGCTTAATGTTTGACTTGCAATTCAAGACTGTATTCTGGTGTTGACAAGATTATGAGGCCCACCACATTGAAAGATTCTGGATTAATTTTGATTATCTGGTTTTCTGCAACGTGCACACAAGTCAAAGCAGCACACGGATGTTTCCCCATTTCTTCCCCGCCATGACTAGAAATCAAATCATACCTGCACACTCATGCTAAACATCAATGAAAGAGACTAAACATAGCAAGTGCGAAGGCTGGCAACACTGTTTAATTCACCGCAAATTCGGTCTCAAAATAGAACATTCGGCTTCTTAAACATAATCATGATGTCCTGACAGTGAGCTACTCATAAAAGGATTAATAAAAGTACTGCTCACATTTATTCCCACTAAGTTCACATGTTGCAGCCTCTGCTACACCAGAAACTGAGCAGGCCAGTGCATGTTGACATCAGAATCAATTTCCATTCCAATCATTTTAGTTTACTCGTAGAAATGGGTGTTGCGAAGAAGTGTGGAGAAAAACTGCGCCGCCCATGAAATTCAAGATGCTGTGACCATTTAAAGTTCAGTGCAAGAATATTACAAGCTGTAAATTGTAGCCTTATTGTAGGTAGTTTTCTGGAGAATGTGTGGGATTGCTCTAGAGCTCAGTTCGCAATCAGGTTATTGTGATTTTCGTTTACGTTCACCATAAGGAAGTCTACTGCATTGGATTTCTCTCACTGTGCACAGCACACTGGATGATGATGGACGGTCGAAAGGTGAATGGACAAAGCTAATGGCTTGTTCTCTCTCTCTCTCTCTCTTTCTTTTTTTTTTTTTTCAATCTACTCGTACTTCACAAAAGATAAAATACAGGCAAAAGTTTACTGTGACCTAAGAAGCACTATCACGAGACAAAGCCTGAGGACCTCATTCCTAAAATTGCTCTAAAAAAATAACTTTTGACGTCTTCATTAAAGCCTGGGTTTACCGGAGTAAGCTGCAGTTCCTCAAGAGCCGCGACTTATGAGTGAAAACTCGCCATTGGTAAACACACAACAGCAACACTTCAGCGATCAGCTTCGAGTTAAACTCGCTACCTGATGTAAAGAGCTAAAAGTGAGGAGTGACAGTGGCCAAAGTGAACACATGCTTTGCGATGATGCCGAGAACCACACTTTGCTGCACTTTGTCGACACAGGCACCACCACGTCACATTGCATATATTTCTCCACCAAGTCAGTTTCATATATTTTGCTCTCCTCAACTAATTTTCACACAATTAGCATGAAAAACAAAATTGCCTTAAAACTACCAGAGCAGCCCTTGAGCGCCGCTATTATTATTTCTTTGGCAGAAAAAGGAAGGGTTGATTACGGGTGAAAATAACGGAAGCCAGTCATTTCTTTACAGAATTTCAAACGAAAATCCCAGCACTGGTATCGCGTATTTCGAGGTATTTTCTAATATTTGAGCCATCACAGTCAATAAAATGTTCTCTGCCCTTATTGCGTTCATTCCTCGGTTCTTTTAGAATGCAACATCATCCCTTTTCACCGATAATCTTCAACAGATGTTGTCTAAACCAATCGCATAAGAGTTGGTGAGGGAACATTAGGCACACATCTCATTTTATTTGTTTTCTATAGGTTACGAATACTCCACCTGCAAGAAGAATGGTTATTCTTTTCGTACTACAGAAGCGTGATGTAGTCACACAGCAAAAATGCTTTTAGTCTGTGTCTGTCTTTCATACCTGTTTTTATTTTTCCTTCTGTGCTTCCAACTGTTCTCATGAGGGAATACCCACAAGCGTGCTCCACAAACTGTTTAGTGTCCCCTTGACGGCGTGCTTTGTCTTTGTTCTACGTATCGTCTACAATGGAAAAAAGATCTGTGTGTTCATAACGATAATGAAAGAAAAGCAAGAAATTATTGAGAGTAACGATGAAGCAAACTAAAAGCCAGAACAGCTTTGACACGCAGCGCACCTGCACTTACACAATTCATTGACAAATATACAAGCTTCACATATGAAGATGCGTATGCCGCCGCACCACACTGTTGCAACATTTAGCATTCAGGATTGCAGTACATATATTACATGTGATTCAACGCAAAAGAGTGCTCTCTTTCTTTCTATAACAATCAAGTTCTTTGTTGTTAAAAACCAAAGCATAAAATGAGGCCTTGAACGGTACATTTTTATTGTTCCACTAAACTTGACTAAATCACCGAAATGCCAGGTGAACACGAATGCAACGATGTCACCGTGATGTGTTCATGGCACCTCTCTCATTACATCATGGCATGCTAGATTGTAAGCTATCATGCAAAAGTGAATATGAAAGCTAAAAATAGAAATGAAACAATCATACAACTGAAAGAACGAAAAGTCAGATCAAGGGCAAGTTTTGAATCATTTCGTTTCACACCGTTTAAACGTTAGGCTGCCTAACTCGCCCTTTCATGTAGTTTTCATAAAGTAAGGTGCAAAAGTAAGAGGCACGAATCTTCGAATTATTTTTATGTAGTTTTCATAAAAATAATTCGAAGATTTTTGCCTCTCATTAAGTTAAAATAGATTCAGGAATCTTTTAATAGAACTGCTGCTCAAATAGAACAGCTGGCTCTAATATGATTGGTTCCGTGCTTGAATTCTGCTCCCCTGTTCACCTCCCAGTAAAGACAACTGCTGTTAAACAGAAAACATTTTCCTCGCCCTTTCAGTTTCCATTTAACGATACTCTACTATATATCCGAAAGGCTTACAATAAAAGCATTTAGTTGCAGAATGAGCCAAGAAGTAGTTATAATTGGAGCCTATCATTCCCCATCAGCCATGATTTAGTGATAAACCCATTAATGACATGAAGACACTGCAGTGCTGAGGGCACTGGCTGACTCGAGCTTGGTTGTTGTCAGAAAAGACGTTCCACTTTGTCGGCCACTCTCCGTCATACGGGATGCAATTTGAGGAATGTATTAGCAGAAACCAGGCACAACTACGCCATTTGTCTACTAGTACCTGCAGAAATTTCATTTTATCACCTTAATCTTCCTATGCGGCAGAAGTAAAATTTGATCACCTCAAGACTGCGGATTGATGCATTTCATAATGTTAAGGTGATAAATATGAGCCATTCTACGAAGGCAAAGTTGTAAAACGTTACCTATTTCGTTACATCAAGAAATTTATTACATTAAAGCTTGCCTTATTGACATTTAACTGGCAAATACCTCAGATGTTCACAAGAGCATCAGACAAGATCAATCACAGACACATTTGTTTCCGACACAGCCACTGGCGGTCAGCTGCCAAGGCACTGACAGTGAGACAATGAGCGGGAATTCAAGCCAGCGACGAGTTTCAGATGAGCACAACAAATAAACAACACATTAGCAAACTCAACATATGTGACACGTAGTGTAATGACGATGGCGATTCTGCTTGCAAGTATCATCAATGGTGAGAAGAGAATGGTTTCAGTGAAGCAGTCCAGTGTTGACATTCAAAATGCATCTCTGGCGAGTGCTGGATGGAAACGACTATGACCTTCACACATCAGTCCCAAATGAGAACAGTTTTTAGTGACGTGAATGTGGGGATGAAAAGTGTGGAAATCATGAGCAAGACTTCGAGGTTACACGGTTCACTTCGGGAGACTCATTCTTTTCCAGTCTATCGCTGCAAAGAAGGGGTGACGCTTGACGTCTTCGGTGCCCGTGGGGCCGTGGCCAAGACGCTGATGAGCATGGTATTCCAAGAGCTTTGACAGGAAAGAAAAGACAAAAGAGAGAGAACTTGCTTTTTTTAACGATACCAATTCAAAGGTCAATGGATTGTTGCCACTTCTAGAGGCCTAACTAGCAGCCCAAGCAGCCGAGTACATGTTTGTTTTTTTTTTGTAGCTGAGGAATATCCCCATATCTCAACTCTTTAGGATGCACATAGCCTCATTGGAAAATGTAAGAGGCAGAAAGGGCTGTCGACTGAAGCAGCGATACTGCAACTTGCAGCGCTTCTGTCTACAATCGTCGAAAACTGGTATGTACGTCAAGGTGTTCTACGATTATCATCCACACTCTAAGCGTGACAAATATCTATTGCGGTGAAATATAAGTGATCCAGACTCCTTACCTTTTCCAACAAGTCTGCAGCTTCGGCAGAAACATGGGCGGGAATATAAAGGCGAGTGCTTGGTGTAACACCACCGGGATGGCATAATATCAATGGCTGAAATGACAAAAGAAAAAAAAAATAATAAGCCACGCGGCATACACATGAGCACACACAGAGATCATCAAGTGCATCAGCCAGTATGAGTAGCATTTAGCTCACAGCTGTAGTAAGTGTGCCCATAATTACAACAGCATAGCGAAGAGAATTTCAACACATGGCCTCTGTGTTTATGATAATGAGAAAATTAAGCACAACATAAGCGTGCATACTAACCAGCCGGATAGCCCCCCTAATTAAATGCTAGTAGACCTATGCCACGTTGAGCGAAGGCATTTTTTAGCAATGACAACATTCCCACAAATAATTTTTAAAATGTTCAACAGCTTACGGATTCTAGTACGAAGGCCGTCCCTTCACAAATCTGTAAACTATATCCACGAAAATATGCACACATTTACAAATTCTGTGTTTTTTTTTAATTCCCTTTCCTTTTGTAATAGCTTTGAATAGATTATTAACTGAATATTGAGCAATATAACTGAATTATTGAGCAATCTGCACAAATATAAGGGCAGGGGAATCGTAAGTACCTGCTGACTCGAATCAGCACCTCACACACTTTCAGTTTTCACATTCCTGGAAAACACAAACTTTGGATAAGAGTTAAAATCTTGACACAATGTATGCTCACACCATATGTTACGTCAACTGCTTCACTTCACCAAACACATGCCCATGTCGTTTACCTAACATGTTTACCTAACATTGTAACAAGCATGATTTGTATAGGGGCAGAAATATATTTTTTATTATTATTATTTCCTCAGCTTGGTCGATTTAAATAAATATATTATTATATATTTATTTAAATAAATATATGTTATATTTATTTTTTAAATATTTTTATATATATATTTATTATATAGATATTTTTTAAATAAATAAATAAATAAATAAATACAAGCAAGATTTGTATAGGGTCTGAAATGTATTTTATGATTATTATTATTTCCCCAGCTTGGTCGATGTCAGTTTTGTTTTCACAACGGTTCTTCCAGACCAGGTGACATCTCAACAAGATCTCGACCTCGCCAACCCACACAACTTACGTGAGCAAACACGCATCTGCACCAACACCCACACTATGTTGCAGATGTTCACCACGTAAATAACCATACATCTCGACAGCTCCGCACGGAGCAGTCTCGGCAAGGAGACAGCATTTCTCTGGTGACAAAGCGCGCCATAATAAGGAAGGACCACTACACTCACAGCTTCAGCGAACAGCTCGTACAACAGCGCTCCAAAACTCCACCAATCACATGCTGGCGTCACAGGACCCAAGTTGTCGATTTCTGAGGAATTTAGAAAGAGACAATGTTAGAGTTATAGTACCAACAAAATTAGGCTTGAGCGAATAGTGAATTTTAAGTTCTAAGCTGATTCGAAGTGAATAGTGATTTTGGTCGAATATTTACGAATCGAACTCAAATAGAATATATGGTGTATAAAAAGAAAAGGGCATATTTATCATGACCTAACTAACCTGCACAATATTTTTTTTTTAATTGAAATAAGGTTGCTGTTCAGATGCTTCTTTTTTTTTCCCCCATTCAAAGGAAGTCGAAACAACTTTGAAAAGTATCGCGATTTAACTTTCAGTAGAATGCAAGTGGTAATATGTAATATACGTAACATTATTCATTGCAGTTAGAGTATAAGTCGGTAAAACAAGCTTTTAAGCTTTAAAAAAAGGATCGATCGATTTGAAGATCGTATTTTCATTTAAAGGGTTTTTCAACAGCTTTTCAAGTAGCCTTGGAATAGATTCACTAAAGAAGCTTATTGCCTCATGAATTAACCACCGTAAAACCTTTTTGAATCTGTCCAGCATGAGCGGAGTTTTGCGATTTGCCACATGCTGCAATTTCATTTTCTCTCCTTGTCCCGACGAGAGCGTTTGAAGCAAAGCCGAGAGATGGCATGGGGAAAGAAAGTACGTCACGTGCGCATCGTTACGTCGAGCATTCTTTGTCTTTTTTTTTTTTTCTTTGAACATGCAGCTTTCCAGTGCAATCGCGCATGTACGCGTGGACAAATTGCGGCCACCCGCGGCGGCCCTAGTAACGTCGGAGCGCCCCATGCTCCAATCAGCCAATGGCTAGTACAACGGCTGACGAGCGATTTTCGACATTGTGGCGTCATTTGCCAAGAAAAGAAAGCAATTTTCATCTGACTTTGAGAATTTATTGCGAATTCCAGGTCGCGTGCTGCGCTATAATATTTAGCTCACGCGTTATCTCTAGCCTCGACTACTGATGGGCAGCGTTTGCTGACCATGCTCAAAAAGTGTTGAAGCGCCCCTTTAAATTTGAAATGGGGCTTTGCGGCAGAGCCGATTTCCCTTAGATAGATGCTTTCATGGTTTAGCACTTCTACACTGCAGTGAAACCACCCTTACAAGCAGTTACCTGGGAATTAATATAGACCTATTCGTTCATATTGTCAAGACTACTAAAGGTGTCGATCAGCTGGTTGCGGAAGTCGTCCCACGTAGCCATGCTTCTTTCCCTGTTGATGTACCACGTCTGGGCGTTGTCTTTCAGGTAGAAGTACACATTCGTGAGCTTGTCTTCTGGGGTGGCCCACTGGTTGTACTTCGCGCAGCGTTCGAACTGGTCCAGCCAGTCTTGTGCGTCTTCATAGGTCTCACCATGAAAGCAGTCAGAAATCATGAGATTCTGAAGTGTCATGTGCGATGTAGCTGCAGTGGCCGAGGTGGTTGAAGGAGACAAGCGATTGCTGGCAGTTTCTGGCAAGGGATTGAGCTCAGGAGCTAGGCCTCGCAGACGGCGGCTGGAACGGTGGACTGGTGTGTCGACGGGTGGTAGTGATTCCGGGCTCGAATGTCGGGTCCGCGAAGGGGTGCCAAGCATGAAGACGTACCCAGCACCTCCACCAGTGTGCTCGTCAATCTCACGTCATCACAATATAGGATACTACGATATATTCGATAATTTAAACTCGAATCGAACCGTATTTGAATACTCTACTATTCGTTCGAATATTCGAAGCATTCGGATATTCGCACAAGTGTAAATAAAATAAAAGTAGCTCTGTGCTGACGCAGATAGTGATTACAAATAAGGATGCCAGACAGGCCGATATCACGTAAGGAGACTCCATTTGATACATTCCTAACACTTATATTACCTATTGCTTGCAATCAATTTGTGCCAATGATGCCAAGAAGTGTGTGGTACTATGAAATAAGTGACCAGTACTTCATGTATCTCTATCAACACTGATGAACAACGTAAAGGACTATATCAACTGCAGCATTCTGGTTATTATTATTGTGATAGCAACTTATGACACTCTCGGCTGGATTTTGCCGTCGGTGTTGGCGTCATGCACCATATATGTATATGTATCTATATATATGAAAATGCAAGAAAGAAAAAAAAATCCAGAAAAAGACTACGGCGCGCGGAATCAAAGGTGGACCTCCACAGTGGCTCAGTGGTAATGCCTCGCATTACCACTGAGCCACCGTGGGGTACCTTGTTGGACGTTCAAACGGCAAGCTATTTATACCTACCACTTTCACTTACCGCTGTTGGCAGGAGTCTCGGGGGGGGGGGGGGGGGGGGGGGGGGGGGGGGGGGTGAACTATCGCGTTTTCAGCATTATCCAGCAAGATGGCACAGTGAGCGTGGGGTCGCTCTCATCTCTCACGCGGACTTTGGCCCGCAGAGAGAATAAGGGGGTGTACGCTCAATCGCGTGCTCTTATCTTGCAGTGGGGGGAGTACGTACGTCTCGTACGTATACTGTTGTAGTTACCAGGAACACAAAGGTCACTGCAATCATTGCACATCCTTCGTTTGCGAAAAGGGGCATGCTTTTCAGGCAGGGTGAAGTAGCAACTGAGATGCTTATTCCCATTCATCTGTACCTGTGAGTACCTTTCGTGCGTCATTTGTGCATGAGAAACGCGAGGCACATTTCGATCTGCTTGCCATTCTGCAAGTGACCTTCCAATTTGTTGGTATCACATTTATTGCTTCGCCTTTGCAGCAAAGCTGTGACTTTTCTTTTTCTAATCATCAAATCTATGCAAATGGCAGTATATAACCAATTACCAGTTTTTTTTAATAGCACGTGTAGCTACAGTGACTTGCAAAACAAATACCACACACAATAGCTTGAATTTGAGACAGCAAAACAAAATTTTCTATTCCACTTATTACAGAATCACAGCTACAAAATAACTAGTTTATTGTTAGGAATGAAACATTAAAAAATAGCTACCCCAGAAATCTGCAAAAGCGAAGGCGAGTGCTTACAAAAGTCATAATCAGGAAGCTTTCTTTGCATGCTTTGAGATATTCTTTAAGAGCGGCAAAGGTCTTGGAATACAAGACTTTTCTGTGAGTTCCAACGAACCACAACACCATACAAGGGCTACGCAAGGCGTTGTTTGACTTACCTGGAGCACAATACTGATTCTCCCGAGCAAACTGACTGGGTGACCGATCAACACAATTGAAGTAGCAGCAGTACGTGAGGACCACATGACCTGTCGAGAAACAGCAAGTTGTAACACCATATGTGAGACAACGCGAATAAACGCAGTTACAACACTTTATTAGAAGGCAACTGAGTGGTGCTAACAGGCCGAACATATTTACAGACCGAACATGCTTTACAGTGTTTTCCGCTTTATCTGAAAGATCTCTGCAAGAGGTTACAAGATAAAGGTAGTGAACTTACCAAGAAAACTCGCCTCAGCACCCTCAATATTAGTGGTTTGATAAAAACTTTTTAATCACATTTTATACTTTGCTTCAGCCATAGGGCGAATAGGAATTTTTCCCCTGTCTCTCATCACAAACGAAAATTTTAGTTTCTGAAGCCAATAGTGTACAAGATATATTATGCAGCTGTCTTCTGCTAAGTGAACATCTAGTTTGATGTGCTCACATTTGTACAGAGTCAGCCCACACAAATAAAGACTGGCATTTGGATCAAATGTGCTCCTCACCACAGAGTGCCGCTACGCAGCGACATTAGGCTCTGTAGCATGCCAAAATTACACGGCAGCAGCTGTAGCATTCACTGGAACCACAGCAACTGTTTTCATCAGGTGGAGCTTAACGTGAATGACGAATTCCTGTAACTTCACTCCTACTTGACTAATACAAACAAAGTTTCTCTCCAAAAAGAACAGTAACACTTTGTTGTACATCATACACTATCGCTGTCATAGACTGATACACATTCATACACTGATAGCGCACACAAATATGGGCGATTTCAGGACGTTAAAACATGCACCCCGGTCTGCACATGCTTGTTAATCACTCACCCCCTTCTCCCAAAAGGACGTCATGAGGACAGAGGTCCTGCCTAATGACACCCAGCCGATGAAGGTGCCCGAGCGCCATCACAATTTCTGCAGCCCAGAGCCGGATACAGGCTTCTGGAAGGTGGCTCGGCTTGGCTAGTTGTTTGGAGAGGCTGTCGAGCTCACGGAACGCCTCGGCAGCTTGAGAGGAAAGCGACTGCTTTGCTGGCTTTCTGGGGCTGCCCGCACTCTTTGGAGCATCTTTTCTGGCCTCCTGGTTAGTTGGACACTCACCAGAGTAACTGTGACTCTCTGCCTTGGAGATCGGCACGTTGAGGGCATTGTTCCTGCCGACAATGTTTTCTAGAGACCTGCCCACCACCTGACTCCTGTTTTTGTTACTACTCAAATGGTTTTTGTTCGGCTTGTCAATGGTCAGAATGTTGATGGGCTTTTCCAAGCCTGGCACATCACAGTTATTTGGGTCCTTGGGAATCTCTACACTGTCTTGAGAAGGTGCCGTGGTAACGACGGATGGCAAATGTAACGAATTTTCATTGGTATCCGTTTGTACTCTAGACGCATCGGTGGTGCTGACCAATGCTTGATCACTTGAAACACGTCCTTCGATTGGAGAAGTCCTAGCAAGGGTAGACACGACTGATGCCCCAGTAATTGTGGCCTGAGATTCTGAGCAAGCAATAGCAAAATCACATTCCGAGGGAGGCAGAGGTACAGGTTCACCTGGAAAGAAAGAAAAAAACATTTTTTCTCAGGTACAAGGAGTACAATAAATGTTGTGGGGGTGTTAGCACCGCCTGTAAAGTCCTTTGCACCTCGTGGCGCACAAATGTTTCGTGCATAGGCCGCATTTGAGGTTTACAACCATCGAGTGAAAGTGGCGTAGTGCTCGAGAGTGTTTATCATAATCATTATCATCATGGTTAGCACAGCAGTGCAAGCAGTGACGCCTGGCGGCGAGGATGGCTGGCGGCACACGAGATATGAGCGGAGCTTTTTGGCACGTGGCGGCTGGCGTGGATGGTCCCTTCCTGTCAGGGTCCGCGGGATGTGGCAACTGCGAGCCGTCGTCTCCCGTTGGTCCCTGACGGTGAGTCGAACATTGGCGACATCGCCTTTGCGCTACCTTGTGTTTGTTCTTATGTTTGATTGAGTGTACAGCAATATTGCAGAAGGTTGTGTTAGCGTGTCGATCACTAGTGATGTATTTCATTTGACTAACAATATTATCGATGTAAAATTAATTGAATAAATGTAGCACCTGATGTTTGGTATAGTCCGACCATGTCTACTGCTTCCGTTCGTTCCCAGAGCATGGTGCTTCATTTAGAGGTCACACAATATACTTAGAACACCAGTTACATGAATGTTGTGAAATATATAAAAACAATACCCCCTCTTAGTCCACTACAGCAAGTGTAAAAAAAAAGCTAAGTTAATTAAAGAGGTAGCAGCACATTCAAATTTTTTATATGTGAGTTTATTGAGTTCAATGTACAAGCAATCTAGATTACAACTTCTTAGCTGTGTAATAATTAAATATTTGGGCATTGTCATGGCAGCCAACATAATTCACTACGTAGCCTGTTTCTATGCGTTATAACATCGTGCTACACACAGGCTCTCCCCGATGCTCCAGGTCACTGAAGCACAGAAAAAAGTAATGCGCGCCGTACTCTTGCTTACTTGTTTGTGCGCAATCAAACCTTGCTACACTTATAAGTGGTGCGAGACGATTTCACTCTGTTTCAAGGCATTGCAAAAGTGAGAATGAATCAAAGGCCGAGATTTGGTTTGGGCGACCAACTTCACAAAAACCTTCAACTTTGCTACGTGTGAGGAGCATGAGGCGGAGCTTCAACAACTGTTCAACTGCATGTCAGCACTTTTACATCGGCAATACCAGCTTCACGCACGCGGTGTTAAAGCATCCACTCGGTTTCTGAAGATAAGAAGCATTTTCCGCAGTCATTCGGCCATGAGAGATGGGAAACAAGAGCCACTTTGGTGGCCCACTCACCACTCGGCAAGCATGCAGATGCCGGCGACCCATTCGAGGGGGGTGAAGGGGATCCCGTGTAGGACACCTCGCGAGCACGGTTGGGAAAAGGCAGCTGGTTGGTGAAGTACGGCGCCAGGCAGTCCCAGAGTCGGCCGCCCGGGGCATACTCCAGCACGAGGAAGTACGAGCAGTCTGTCTCGTAGAGGCACAGCAGCTGGGCCATGTGGGGCACACCCTGAGGCACCACACTGGGGCGACCAGCTGACGAGCCACCGGGACTCTTGTGTAGCACCTGTGACCGTCAGGAGGCAGTGGTTTGAAGCCGCACAATGTTTCAACTTGGCACATTCTTTGAGATATGCTAGTTCAAGCAATTCAGGTAATAATACTGTACTCCTTACATTGTGACACTTTATTGAAAAATGATTTCTATTTCCTTTTCTCAGAAACGTACTTCACATAAACTTCATGTCCCACATTGCTTCAGAAAAAAAATAATACCATATTCGACTTGATATTAGGTGACCACTTTCGTATTTGACATATTTAGGAAATTTCACCATTCAGACATCGCTAGCATCAACAATTCAGCATGTATTTTTTTGCCATTGCTCTTATACCATAATTTAGTTGTATTATAATTCACACGTGGTGACACAAACTAAACCTAGCTTATTCTCAAAACGCACACACAGAAGCACAGATCTTTATTCAGTGACCAAGCCCACCTTAATGACAACAGTCTGACTTCGCCGCATATCCAGGACAAGAAGCACAGTGCCGACGACACCGATGACCTTGTAGTGTTTCAGGTCTTGAATGGGTCCCCTCAGACCAGGACCCCACGCAGGCACTGAAAAGCTGCCAGAAATAGGAGCACAGGACTCCAAAACCTCGGGACCTTGACTTAGAGACCACCGCCGTTCACCTTCCATGCGTCTTGCCAGTCGATGCTCGTATATTTGTTCCGCACGCGCCAGGTACTGCGCAGTCTTTCGTCGAACTGCATCTCTCCGTGAGGCACTGTTGTCCTCTGAACGCAGCCATGTAAAGAACCGCACAACGTTGTGGTGAGAGAGCTGGGTGTACACAACTATTTCAACTACGTTTCTGTAACTCCTGGAATTCAAGCATGAAAGGAAGATGGAAGACGACAGGAAAGACATAAATGGACCAATTGTCATGTGGTGTCTGTCGAATCTGTTTGCTTTATCTTCGTGGGTTACAGAGTGTGAACCAACCCCCTCTCAAAGCCTCGCTATGTGCCTGGCTTGTTCATGCACAAACCTTGCAGTAAGATGTCACTTCAAAGCAGCTGTTGCTTAATATTATCCTTGTTTTTAGAGCATTATATTTGAAAGTACCATACGAAATAAAATGGGAGTCTGAGCAGTCCACTTCAAATGTCAATCAGAAGTCTTTATCTTTTCTTTATGGTATCTGCTTTAAATGCATAACTACTAATTTAAGCAGAACATGTCAATGCAATTCACTCTAAATGAAAACTGTCAGTTTTATCTATGAAGGACGAGATATTGTGTTTCACTAAATCGAAAGCATTTACACATGACTACTATAGTAAGTAATAGCCACACTTGCGATTGTAAGAATGAGGGAAGAGAGAAAGATTGATTGATTTGTGGGGTTTAACATCCCAAAACCACGATATGATTATGAGAGACGCTGTAGTGGAGGGCTCCGGAAATTTCGACAACCTGGGGTTCTTTAACGTGCACCCAAATTTGAGCACACGGGCCTACAGCATTTCCACCTCTATCGGAAATGCAGCCGCCACAGCCGGGATTCGATCTTACGACCTGAGAATCAGCAGCCGAATACCTTAACAGCTAAACCACCGTGGCGGGGCGGGAAGAGAGAAAGCCACACAGAAAAAGTCACTTCTGCTTGAAGAGAGGCATTCGAGCAACCAACTTGAATAACAAACTCCTTTTCATGCAGCAAAGACTGCACTCACTCTGCACTCCTTCGAGCAGGCAGCTGACGGCCACCTTGTAGAGAGAGAAGGCCCCCACAAAGTCGCCTTGGGCTTCGCAGGCATACGCTTTGGCAGCAGAGCTGGTTGCCTCGTAGAGGTAAGCGACACCCTCAGTGTCCAGTGGTGACACCGGCGTGCCAGGTGTGAAACTTGTGGCTGACTCGTGCCATGTTCGCTCCGTCTCCCTGACTCCACAGCTCTTGTCGGCATCTGCGGGCGTTATCATACTCTAAAGAGCAGCTGGTTGTGCATATCAGTATACAAGCTGTAATTTCATCTGCATCATAATCAGACTGACAACACCCACTGCAGGGTAATGTTTCGTTGATCATTACGGTCCTGTGCTTGCTGCAGCCACGCGATATGTACTTTCATGCACAGTAAACTAAGGCCCCAACGTCAGGCAGAGTGTGATGTGGCTTTATAACTACACATGCTTTTTGTGCCACTGTTACAAATGTAATACTATAGCATTAGAGGTCTTCAGTGCGAGTGAATATGTCTGGAGAGACCTGTCTGGATCTCAAAACAAAAATTATATATTTGAAATAATTTCCCTTTTTTTTTCTAGCAATTGCACAAGGTATGCTGTCAATTATAAGATAGGATAATGTAGTTAATAAAGCCTTCTTCCAAAGAAAAAAGAAAGGATAACTTTGTTAAATACCAGACTTGTTGAAGGCTGATATACCTGCAATTGCCACCACAATTTTGCATTAAAAATAAAAGCAGTACAAAACAAAGTGTACACTGAATAAGTGACTGTGACCACCAGAGTTTAACAAAGTCAGCACAAGAATTTTTTTCACGAACGAAAGAAAATTTCCCAGCAATCTAGCTCAAAAAACTTGGTCTACTTTCTGTTCTTCCTTTGAAGACAAATGCAGCTCTCTCAATAACAAATAGAATAGACTCTCATAATATGGAAACTGAAGGGACCAGGAAGACATATTCTATTTAACAGATTGCCGTTTACTGAAAGTCTACAGTGCATTTCTTTGTTACGCACAGCAATACTTGCTGAAAGTCGCACTAAGCAATTAAAATCTCGTTCATGGAACACAGTACCTTTCAGATCCCACGCTGTCCAGTCATCAGCCTCTTCCTCCACTGTTTCCTGGCCAGGATTTGGAAAAACAAACGCGGGACCACTGGGTGTGGGCGTAGATTCGTCTCCGAGGGAAACACAGGCATCAGCAGCCGACAGGATCCACGCATTGCTCAACGAAGTCGAGTCATCGTCATCATCCTTCTGCAATGGCACGAGGAAAACAGACATGCACACTATAAGTGTTCAACTAAGGTCGTACTGTTCAGTGGGTACATTGGTTCACTCTTGATGTGGTAAGTGCAGTGAGTAAATAACTAGGCCGGTCTGCCTCGCTTTTTCTCCCTAATTATTTTTGTTATGCACTTGCCACGCTAACTATGCACTTTGAGTCATATCCTTGCAGGGATCACAAGTACATAAACGGTGTAAGAACGTGTTTTACAAATGCATCCACAGTGTGTCCAATGGTATCACTGACGAACAGCACACACTGTGACTGCTGGCCCCTCACCTTCTTCACACTGCTAGGTACCCGACTACTGCATTTTTGGCTCTTTTATTCAGTAATGCCTTGTACATAACATAATTCTCGCATCTTTCAATCTTCCGCCATCCATACACGTCTGCACCTGACCTTTCTAGATCCTGTGTAAAGTTGCAATAACCGTGTGCCTTCTTAGAATGTGCAATGTTAACCAGCTCTAAATATCCCTTTGAAAGCTCTGCCTTCACGCTTGCCAACGAAAAAAGAAAGAAAGGTACTGCAGCGAATGAAAAGTAGGCTTCCTGCCATTATTGCCAAACATTAAGCACCCAAACCTCAATATAACGAACCCGCATACAGTTCAAACCACTTATAACGATCCCAGATATAATGATGTATAGGTTATAACGACCGTATTTTGGTGCACCCAAGATATTCCTATGCTACCCTTTCAAACTGAGTCCACATACAGCGAACATTTTTTAAAGCCTCCTAGTTTTGCAACGAACACTTCTAACACGGTCGCAGTAAAAACATGGCGCATATGAAGTGAAAAATATGTTAGAACAGGCATTCTAAAGCATGTAATAGGAGCACGCTCGCGTGTGCCCCACTGCAGTTTGCTTGCAACGAAGATATCGTAGACCGCGGCGAGCCCCGCACGCAGATTTTGAACGCTGCGAGTGAGGTCGCTCACTTTCCAGACGTTTCTTTGCTGGCAGAATGGAAGTGAGAAAAAAAACGCAAATAAATAGGAGGCTGCATGAAGAAGGTTGGCTTTCGCATGGCAAACTTTTTGCATGGCAAACTTTTCGGCATCCATGACCATCGACGATTAACCAATTAACCAAGAATGCCTTTCAACGCAAGAAGTCACAAATGCGAGAAGCGATAACTTTTGTCGTATAAAAGTTTACTGCGACGTTCAACACTCCGGTACAAAAAGTTTTCCATCTTTCAGTAAAAGCAGAGACCGGTCGATTAGTGATATTTACTTCCGCACAGTTGCGGCAGTGCCGTAAGGGATAAGCATCAGAAAAGAGGAGTGGTGAGGTGGCCGGAGGCAACGAACATGCCATTTTGACTCATCGCCGGCAGTCTTTATCACAATCATCTGCATATAGCTGCACGATGGTATGACAGTGGTACAGGCTGGTCATGCTGCTGTTAGCAAGTTTGACGCTGCCGCGTTGTGCAAGGCTGCTTGCCCGCGTCGCTCACAAAAATTTTCGTTGGGTTAAACGAACAGGCTTTTCGCCACACCCTTGCATAACACAAGTGAAGCACGTGCGAAGAAAGCACAAACGCGCGCATAGATTGGACTGCAAGTGAACTGGCATGCGATGGTGAGAGCAGAGTAAGTGACGTGCTGCACACAACTAGCCAGGGATGATTGGTTCGCATGGCAGTACCGCACTTCAGTAAAACGCACGAGTTCATTGCAAGCATGCTTGAATTCACTGGTGAGCAAATGGGCGTCGTGTAACACGCGAAAAGGCCTAACTTGTCAGCGGTCGCGCTCTTGAATAAACGTACACAGGAAAAAAGGGGAAAAAAAGGTTTGGCCACTAAGTGGATGTTTTTATTGGACAGGTACAACAGCATACAACGAACTATTGATATAATGAGCATTTATCATGGCACTTTATGAGCGTTATAAAAGGGTTAGACTGTATAACCAATTATCGCCTATAATGATAAATGAAAAATAGTCTTGCAATAGGTATAGTGTTAGAAATAAACCTCTTTACGAAATTTTCAGACATAACGAACTTTGTTATAATGAGGTTTGACTGTATACCTGTAGGACGGGGTCAAATTCGGCTATGTCAGGACGGAGGAATCCTGCGGGCGACGTTTGCTGCGAAGTCGAATGCCGGTCGTCTTCCTCTCCTTCCGTAGCCGTGGAACGAGCAGACCGATCCGCTTCTTCCTCCGTGGTCGTGCGAGAGTCCAGGCTGACGCTGTCGGCAGTCAAAGATGGACCCCACGACACTTCAGAACAGCAATCGCCACCCGCAACATCTGTAGCGTGGTTGACACTAGGAAGGAAGAATGTAAATCACACATCACATCACACTGGGATGGGCAGGTTTAATCTCTGCATTCTTGAACACGTGTTTAACACAGCAGCAGTGCAGTGTGACTCAGAGAGTCAAGTGTGAAGTGGGTATCCTGTACGATTCACTAATTGAAATAACAATATTTAATAATGAGCATGGTGCCTCATGTTACATGTGTCTAAAGCACCTCTGAAGTAGAATGCACCATACAAACCATATGGTATCATTCCCATGTGTCAGCATGGGGCATACAGCAGAATTTCCCATTTAGAGAGTTGCCTAAGTGATGCATAAGCAGTGAGCTTTACTATAAGTAGTGTATGTCCCAAAAATGCTGCTTTCAGTCAGCATATGAATAGTATCCTTAAACATCTCTATAGTTGCAGTGTCTAGTTCACTGTACTGTAACATTCGTCAGCATATCAAGTGGCCCAGTGGCATACACATCCTTCAACTACCAAAATGTTCTATTAGTGCCGAGATTTTGTGAAGTCTGAATTTTTCTGAAGTGTCTAATTCTCCCAGTCACCTTTGCTTCTTGTCCTACACGGTGCTTTTATTCTACTTCAAAGAAATTCAGTGCAGCCTTCGTAGAAAGTGTTCTCTTGCTACTTGTTTTTCACCATGGACACAACGCATGCACGTAGGTTGCACATATGCCTACATTACAAGCATGGGTGATGGCCTAGCGACTGAAACTTTTGCCTTTGAAGCTATGGGCTCAACAACTCGACCACAGAAGCAAAAATTCACTTTTATCTATTTTATTTCTTCATAACAGCATTCGCCATGCAGGACAAATAGACGGGCAGATAGACAGACAGTTTTCTTCTTTAGTCAGCAGAGAAATGCTGGCATATTTAGGAAGCGTTTCTCATTATTTTTTGTAAGTACTGAGAAGTGCTGTGCTTCTGACTGTAATTGTCACTGTGTTATATATGATATTCCTCGGTAGTCCAGGAAAATTTTGTTTTTCTGAACCTTTCAGCGTAAACTTGAAAAAAAAATGTAGCCCAATGAATTTTTAGCAGATCACTTGAGCAATGGAAACAGCATTCCAAACTATGTTCAATAGAAGAGTGTGAAAAGAATGGGGTCATGTACGTCGCTTCAGCCGAAATGTTTGTCCGCTGTATACACGTGCGCACCCTCAGAAAATATACTTTGCGAGCAAAACTAAAACGTAGTTTCAGCCAGAATACTTACTAACGCTGAGAAGTTATACCTGGGGCTGCATTGGCCGTAGGTTGAGAAATACGCCTTTGAAAAGTATACACAACAAATGTAAAGTAAATGTATTTACACTCCTTGAACGAGGCCATCTGGGCGTAGCTTTACCTGACCTTATAACGATAAAGTAAGATATATTAAGCATAAATAATATTGATAGAATTGCTATTATTACAATATAAAGAGAGTGTAAGTGCAAAACAAGCACTCATAACAAAAAATATAAGCTACTAGTACTTGATTATTCTGATGTAGCTTAATCCCACACTTACATGTCTCACAAATCGTTTAGTAGAAGCACTATCACTTCTGAGACCACTCTTGAATGTTACTCAATTACCTCACTTAAATTTAAAATAAGTACAGATCGCCAGAAATGAGACACAGTAAGATCATTACAGATGACAATGAACACCACAGAAGTTTGCATTCCCATTAAAATACACAATACCACGTCGATTGGAATTTCATCAAAATATCCCAACACTGGTATCTTCACAAATGAGGAAGCTGCTGGCTGATGGGTTGTATGAGGCAAGTTCTTCAAATGTGTCCATATTTTTGGGCGGAAGCCTGTTTAGGTGCTACGCTGCCGAAAACCGTTCCCACAAAAGAGGTTAAACTCCAAGAGCTTCATCGACAAACTGCACCCTGCAATGGCTATGGCATCAGTAGTGTTAGGTTGCACTAACAGTAGGAAACAAAATGCAAAGCAAACACAAAATGACAATAGGTGGACAGCACAATCAAGGTTCAAGCAAAGGATTGTGCGCTATGGCACTCGTCTGCATTCACTTCCGATTCCAGATATTGTGCCGTCTAACGGACATTCTTACTAGTGCCGTTTTACCTAGACCTCATGGAGGCCTTTTCTAAAAAACTACTACATAATGCACTGGAGTGTTACACAGCTTAAACCAATAACAAATGCAGTAACTACAAGATACAGTAGACTCTCAGTAAATGGAAATCATTTTAAATGGAACTACTGCTTAAACGGAACTATTGCCTCTGCTGTGCTTGGTTTTGGGCTTGTATTCTGCACCCCTGTTCACCTCTCAGTAAACGGAACTCCTGTTAAATGAAACATACTTTACCAGTCCCTTCAGGTTCCGTTTACTGAGAGTCTACTGTAGTGATGATGGTACACGCAGTCATTGCTTCATTCAAGAAGCGTACACCTTTGAACACATGCACATTGTTTTGCAGCAAAGGGTGTTTTCATGCATATTTGCTTACATACAAATGTTTCCATCCCAAAAACAATACATTTGTTTTCATCCATCCATTACTTCATAGTATCACGAAATATCCATCCATTTATTTTCATGCTGCTCACTCGTAGAATTATTTATTTTGTGTTACAAACGTGCCATTTCTGGTTCAAAATAGTGAATGGCAACAGTATACTGTTTCTTACTCTTAAAATCAAATGTGCTTGCAGTATTGTGGCCTTCTTTATGCCTCCTAATCTCTCATTACCTGAGATTTTATTCCCTCACACATCCGAACATTGTGTTTCAATGCATGCTAAACATACATTTTGTGAAGGATAGCTTTTAAGGATATGAATCGGAGTACAACACAGCCTATCGGAACCTCACGCTTGTAAGTCTGACACAATGGAGACGTTGCACCACGCAACCTGTTGCTTTGAAATAGACTCCGATCATTTTACATCCTCTGATACCTTTAGCTGAGCGGTCATTTCGTTCCACGGGCCTTTTACGTGCTCAGCTGTTTCTATAAATTTGACACACGGTAGAAGACGTAAAATATGCTGTGCAAATATATTGTATCAGTATACTTGATCGAGCCGAGTAGGCGCACTTGCGTTGCTAACGCACGTTGACATTTGGCAGCATGCGTTCATATATATGCAAGTAATTTTAAAGTGACCACCATTTGTGGTTGAAAATACTAAATCGAGGCAATTCTGCGAAAACTTACTGCATGTTTCAAAGCATAAACATGCTCGAAACTCCCCTCTCATTGTTCCTCGTGTTCACCCATTTTCCCTGCTCGCTTCGTTTTGTGAAAGTGCTAAACACTGTGTATTCGATCGCCACAAAATAATTCAAGAATACAAACACTGGACAAGCGGCAACGAACGCATTGCAGAACTGCACGTGTTTCCTTCCCGATGCGATATGCCTCTAACCGAAAGTACCATAGCAGACAACACGCCGCTTCGCTATCCACCTATTACAGCAAATATGCTCAATAGTGCCATGTGTACAAGGCAATGGCTGCTTATGCCGCGCACAAGAAGCACTAGCCGACACCAGCCAACAGCTAGCCAACATTATTGTTTGCTAGCGCTAGGCATCAAGAGGCCTCTCACTGATCGCTCATCGAAGCCTGTAAAAGCTTCTTTATGAAGCTTTCTTTCTAAATTATTTAGCCTTCTTGTTTATACTTTGCCTCGGTTATAGTGATGTATAAAGTCTTCGTTTACTTTTCACGGCATGTAAACAAAGCACCAACAAATATTATTCCCCTTTTTTTGCGTCAGCTGGAACTTTGGACTCCGAAATGTACGACAATCACATGGACACTCATTTATGAGAATGTGTCTAGAAGCTAGAACAAGGGTAAGCTGGAACAAGCAGTTCTCCAATTTCTATGCTCACCGTTGATTGGACGAGGAGTCACTGGATTTGGACGGCGGTGCGAGCAAGGGTGGACTCAGCCCCGACATCTCTCCTTCAGCTTCATCGTGGCATTCTTGGCTGTTCTGTTTGAAGGGAACCCCATGCATGACATCCACACATTGTTACCAGATCTCAAGTGTCAGAAAAAATTGACACTTACATGAACATTAAATTATGAAGACACAGGTGTCGAAACATGGACATTGCACAGCGTTCAACGGTCACATTACAAGAACATAGCTGAAGGCATCATCACACAAGAAATTCATGATATGAAAGAAAAAGAGGAAGTGCCCTGGTGCTTGAGAACCAAACTTTAGAGGTCCGCAGTGTGAATGCATTTCTGTAGAATGTGTTTGCTGAGCATTATTCATTACTTGTATTTCCCCTCAATGTGCAAGTCATGATGGACTGCTTGTGTATTTGTCGAATTTGCACATTATTTCAAGGCACTTGATATTCTAAAGAAAGAAAGATAAGGCTGTATTTAATTTGTGCATTTTTTCTGTAATTACACTTAATTAGTATCTAATGAAATATCGATTTTGTGTGTGATCAGTCACGTTCCACTTTTGAAAAAAAAATTGCCTACCAAGCCAACAAAAACTTAAGCTTTCTCTGTAGCTACTAGAACCGAACAGCTTGCTGAACATGGTAGTGTAATCAACACATCAATCTTTTGTAGCAGGAGTCTCAAATCGGCAGAGCACGGGCTGCAAGCCTCTTAGTTTGCGGCCCACAGCCCTCATGAGACTTTTTTTGTACCACATTTTTTTAAATTCTCTTAATAAGTATGTATGTAAGCTACATAAGCACGACTGGTCCAAAACGTTGTTTTCGTGGGGCACCTCATGTGATTGCCAGGCGTTCAAAGAATAACCGCGAAACAGAAACTACACTTCCAAATCAGCATTCATACATCAGTGCTTCCGGCGACCGCTACTGACATGTTTTTGGAGCCTTGGTGCGATATCTCCATTAAAAATAACTTGTGTATAATATATAAAAAAATGTTTTTTTTTTTTTGTTTTTGAAATGGTAACATTAGCTGCCATTCTGAACTAACTGGCCAAAAAGCATCAATGGCAAAAAAAAAAAGCATCAATGCGAGCTTCCTCGACGTAGGCGCTTCCAGGTTATTTCATTGGGGCAGCCTTCCGACATCATGAGCGAGTGAAATGTGGTCAAATGACCCCGTAAAATAGAGTTGAGAGCTGATATCTTTTTTTTTTTGTATTTTGCATTTTCAAGGTTGAATAACTTGAGACTGCGTGCCTTTATCCCTGCTGTTTTTGCTGCATTAGTCTGTCTGTACTTCACTCTACACAACCCACGAATAAAACATGGGGGGAGGGGTTGAATAGTGTTGGAGGGCCCCTTTATAAACACTTAAAAATTTGAAAATCTGATAAAATCAATGCCTAATCATAATGTATGGTGTCACCTTACACACACTCATATATCTGAGAACTTCTGATAATTCAAATAAAATTCAGAGATCCCTTCAAGTTTGAATTACCGAGTGTGGACTGTAGACATAACTGGATTATATCTGCCGTCTATGCTGAATAGTTATGCTCTTACTGATTTCAATTTGTTCACCTGTACTCACAAAGAACTCCCCTCTAAGTATTCAAATAACATTGTTTCAGTTTACGTTTGCTTATATGTACACAGTGTTGATTTGCATATTCTCTGGTGATTCTTGTATATATGTTTTATTCTTATGTTTTGAATTGTACAATTTGTACAACTGCGTCCACCCTGTACTTTAAGTTTGAAGATTCGTCAAGCAGCTTTTACCTACAATCCCTCCATCTGTGTTTATAGGGTTGGAAATTAATTTAATTCAATTAATGATATCTACATGCAGATATATATTGTTCTTTCTTTCTATTAGTGTAAATTTTTTTTATGTAATGCCCCTCCTTACTCATCAATTTTCTCGCCCGTAATATGCAGTGTAACTTTATACCCCTTTGATTTTGATTCTCTTCTTACCTTTAATAATGATAAACAAGCAGCTTATGTGGTACAGACCTTTCTAGTGGTTGTTTTCAATATGCATGCAAAAACTAATACTTGCAAGCCTCACTGAACTTTTTTTTACATCACAGAGCCCCTAGCTCTCTTACAGCACTTAAATATGTGTTAAAATCATATCACATAGTTTTGAACACTTGATTGCATATGACATGCATTTAATTAAACTATATGCTCTCTTTCAAAATGAAAATATCAAAGAAAAGTAAAATTACACATTGATCAACAAGACACATAAAACAGTGAGTGTATTCTATGATACCCGTGTAGAATAATGCGTAACAATGCTAACTCTTACCAAGCATATTTATATACGCTTTGTTGATAACATTCCTAAATATCGTAAAGGATGTTTTCTGTATTGCTGACAGTTGCTCTATTCATTGCCAAACAGCTGTGGCATTATGAAAAATTGCCTGCCACCAGACATCACAGAAGGACATTTTTACAGTATAGGAGGTGTTACAACTAGATAGCCAACTAGCTCACCACCATGCTAAGGCAATGAAATGGCTCAACAGTGTATAGAAAAAAGCACAAATTTAATAATAACCGTTTATTTACAATACAGGACGTAGTGTATTTAGAGGAACAACTTGCTTAGGCCTTTCAACTTTATGGTGATATTTTATTTATTTTTTTACCTAAATACAGAATGGTGGTAATATTCCACTCATGGGTGCAAAGCTTTCCATAAGACAAATGGAATTTGAGCAGCTAGAATATCACACATGCAGATAAAAAAAAAACGCAGCCATTGTTCAAGACCATGTTAGAGCAGCAACACAAGCTTATCAGATAAATGAGTAGGCCAGTGTCACGCAAATACTTCCGGCTATCGCTTGCCTGTAGTCTTGTCATCTACAACAGCAATATTGAAGCACTTTATAAGTGAAACTTAAGGTTGACAATTTCCTCGAAACTTTTCATTAAAGAATTCAAGGCTTCCTCACTGCTCATACATGGGGTATGAAACAAAGACAAAACAGGACGTTTAAGAAGAGCACAACTTTAGTTAAGTCACGCCACGTCATTGAGTGTAACAGCTGCTATTCTAAGAAAACCAACAAACGTGATGGTTCAGAACCTCGTTAACGAGCTTAGTGCATGGAGAACTGAAGCGAGGCTTCAGAGGCATGAAGAAAATACTGATGAAAAAGGTCATAATAATTGTGAACAACATACATCGAGAAAAACAAGTAACACGCAACAACATACAGAAGTGAAATAACAAGAGAGGCACAGGGGGAGAAGTCAACCAACACCACGGGCTGTATGCGCACACTTACCTCAAAAAACTTCACAAACACTTGGCTGTTGAAAAGGACGGGATACTGAGCGGCAAAATCCAAAAGGCAGAGAGCAGCCTTGCGACGTTCCTCCACCGTTTCTTCGTCGAAACGACCTTGGAAGTGAGAATAAATACAGCTGATGACAAGGTCATAAGACGGATGAGGCTGGTATGACAAATGGCCCACTACGTTTCCAAACAAAGGTGTTATTTTTATGCGCTATTATAAAAATGAAAATATACTCTACAGTAGCCGGGAGCGAAAATTCGCCAGGTGCACTTAAATTTAAGAACTGAGTTTGTGTATGCTACTTGTAAATTATGAGCGTAAGTGTTACAAAAAGAGTGGAATTAAGAAGTAAACAGTTGCAACTTAATTAAATATATTAGCAATTTTTAATTACAATTTCCATATGCTACGTGAACAAAGTAAAGATGCAATTTAAATTTAGGACATTACTAACACCTGTAAACATTCGTATAACAAGTTTTTAAAAGCACTGATCGTGAAACTTTACATATGTAAGAATCGTCGCATTGGGAACAAATCACTTTGCATATTCCGCAAATAGCTACAAGAAAATGCAGTGGAGAAAAGCTAGAAGAAAAGAAAGCTTTTGAAACGAAGGGTCCCAAAAAATTAGACCACTCGCGCAATAAAATAGATAATGCATTACACACGCGCGCGCACGTAATGCCTATTGTGACAACGACTTCTGCAGTCGTCACCAATTACGTAACACGCTCCTGAGCAGTAAACAGTCCTCCGCAATCACCAAAGCTACTTGCGAATTCAAATCACGTTTCAAGCCATCAAGTTGCTTCACTACTTTGATGGTCAACAGCGGCACACGAAAAGAGATCACGATCGCCGGAAACTACGCGCTGTACTCACCAAAATAGCTAGCCTTGGCGAACTTCGGGAAGTTTCCTTTCAGATGAAGGCCCTGGTAAAGGTGAAGGAGCGCCTTGTACAGCTTGCGGAAGTCGCTGTACCTTTTCCATACAACGACCTAGCGGAGCAAGACGTAACCGGCCGTGAATGACGCGATTAGACGTGAAGGAGCGCCCGAAATACGAGCGCGCCAGCTTACCTGAGATGCCGCTTCCACAGAGTTCTTGGGAAACACCTGCGAACGTCATAAAGCGCATCATTCGTCACAAATGTCCTCCTAGTAAATGCTATCCGAACAGGCTTTGCATAAGGAAATACGCGAACCTAATAACGACTACAGTTGAGCATTCGATTAAGTGGTATGGTGATTAGCGGTCAATCCATTTACCTTAGAGACAACCTTGTAGATTGTGTATCCCTTCTTGTGCCGAGTGGGATTCGTTACGTAGAAGCTCCTGACCCAATCGTTGTGGTCCGGTAGCTTTGACATGATCGAAACCAATCATAAACCGAGCGAACGAGGCACCAACACGGGGCGAACCATGACCGAAGACGATCGGCGGTGAACGTAGCTTGTGTCACGTCACAGGCGGCAACTTTCGGCGATGCGCGCGGCGTTGCACGATCTGCTTCATCGGGGGCGTGTAATCCTTCAAAACGAAGAGGAGCGAGAGCAAATTTCACGGCGGCACCACACACACAGCGCACACCACCACAACACCGGATGAACGGAACAAAAACAAAACAAATCGCTCAAAAATGCAAAGTTGGCTTGGCTTGGGTCGACTCGCTAAAATCTATAAAGTGTTGACTTAAAGATGATTCAAAGCAGGTCAATGTAACTGAATAAAGTTTATAAAACCTATAAAAATCTGAATGATTTTTAAAATTGTGAATATTACTTTAGTTTTTATTAGTATATTAGAAAATAAAAGTATTTACAACTTTTAATAATGTCCTTCAGTTTCGTATTCCAGCGCGGTGTTCATTTTAAAATTTATTACCAACAAAATTTGTCGTGTGACGCAGCGCTCTGCTCTCATTTAGAGCAGTATTATGTTTGTATATATACCCGCCCCTCAATGAACGCAGCTTATACAAATTGTACAGCAGTGTCTACTGGCTAAAAATCGTCAAAATGGTATGCGATATTGTAGACACCTTCAAGGAGATACTGCCACTCTAGCTCGGATTTTTCTTTGTGACTCGCTCGCTGGATTTCGTGCCGACCGGTTGTGCCCTCGCAATCTCCGACAACAGTGCGGCCACAGAACACCTACCAGTTTAGCTCTGGTGCAGCTCTGGCCGACTGGCTCACCCTACGCCATCTCCTGAGGCTGACAAGAGCTCTCGCTGAGTGGTGCTCCGTCCTCGGACTTCTGCGACCGTGTCCATCTTTCCTATCTTCTTCTTACTTCCGTATGTGGCTGTTCCTGCGTCCCACTCTCCTCCTGTTCCTCACTCTATCTCTATACATTTAATTCCTATCCTATTTAATCCTTCCTTACCCCCATCCCTCGTGAGCTCCTGGTGAGGTGTCCTTCTCCTGAGAGACAGCTGCGGGGCTCACTTTTATCTTCTTTTCATTTAAGAATCACCTCCCCCTCCCCTCTTTCTTTGGAACAAATGCGATATTACTTCGCAAAACAGCCTATGCTTTCGCAAAAAAAAATTAAGAATGACAAAATTATCTTAACGTGGAACGCAGCCACTTCCAGAAGAATTAGGCGCTGTAGCAATAAAAGTATGAGAGGTCGATGTTGCCCCCACCCCCTCCCTCAACCCACCTAACTGGCCTAACATCATATGTTACCTCACCTAAACTACAACCAGAGGTGTGCTCATCGCTCACTGGGTTCTCAGCACAAATCCGCTTTAAAACTGCAGACGCAGACGAATATAACTATATCCAGATTTCTTGAAGAGGACGCTAAAGCAACCAGTTCAGACTAATAAATTATTCTAGAAAAACTGTTTTTTCACTTAATTCTACTACCACAGCTTTGTCAGTAGCAAGGAAAACAAAAGCTACAATGTCGTTTTTTTTTCTCTTTAATTTGGCGCCGATATTCTTGCCAGAGGGCTCGTGCAATCGATGACTTCCTTCCGGAAGCTTTTTTTTTTTTTTAAGTGGTCAGGAGTGGTGGTCGCATTTTCCTTTTTTTTTTTTCAAAAACCCTCACAACATTTCCCGCTGGGCACCTTGTTCATTTGCAGGATGCTCAATATGTGGCTGTGGTCCTTAGTTCATATTTGGTTTTCCATTCTTCTGTGCTATTCATCCAAATTGTTGTCTTTCAGGTGGTTCGTCAAGGTTACGCGTGTGAACCAGTGCCAAAGTCTAACTTAGGCATTAAAACTAGATGAGCTCTTCGTGGTGGTTACAATACCAGCTTTTGTTTTAAATTTTGAGCTGACATGTACAGTTAATTATTTGTTTTTGCTATATAAGTGAGACAGCTTACTGCTCTTCAATGGCAAGGCCGATCGCCCTCGTATATATTTAATGCATTTTGTGTGCTCACTTTTCTTGTGTGAACTCTTTTATAGAAGATTTATAGCACATGTGTTTGCTTTAATCGGCTAAATAAAACATTGATTTTTCATTTATACACTTGCCTAATTTCTAATTGTCAAAGAAATAGTATTCCTGTATTCCTAGATACGCACTCATAAATTTTATTCCTCAGATTAAAGTAATTGCTTACTATGTTTATTGTGAAAAAATACAATCCGATTTACCTAATCTTCATGGTGCATCTTTGATGTTAAAGCACTTGCTTTATTCAATTCAATTCAATTGAAAAAAAAAGTGCTTCAACATCAAAGATGTGGTTTACATGTGGTTATCGACATCTTGCGTTGTAAACCCCTCGGAAGAATGAGTGGTGGTCTGGAGAGTACATTGCTTTAACGGAACCCTTAGGTGCACGTGTTGACTTCATTATCATAAGCCTTCATACGCTTACTGCATGCAGCAGGGCAAATTTGAAGAGTTTACCGAACTAATTTTTCATTATAAGCTACTAAGCAACTGCACAAATTTACTGCATGTCACCACATCTTCAGTTCCAACGTACAGAGTACGTCATTAGAGGAGGTCGTTGAACGAGGAATTTTGCTGGAAAACGTTCGCTCCAGCGAAATGCCTTGTTTGATAGCAACTTCTCCGCACCTCGAGCTCCCGTCGTCTTCTGGGACCCTCGTCATCATCTTTGTGGGCCCATAGCCAGTTTTTTTTTTTTCGAGGGCAGGAGGGGGGGGGTGAAAATTTTGTAGTATTATTGGCCTTCTGCTTCAAAGAACGCTGTCAGAGACTGCTCGAGAGCACGAACAACATTTATCAGTTTAAACAAACTTCTGCGATTAAGAATGCTTTCGAACCCTAACCTAGGCCTTCGCGGGGCGCACGCCGCACACACAAACACTTCCTGCAACATTCTGTCAGCCACTCCCATGGCTACCAATGATTCTTTCTTACATGTTCTCTTGACACGTAAAACATGCGCAGTGCCTTTCAGAGCTTATGCCTCATGTCGTGGCCAGTGGGGCGAGGAGGTTTATCGGCGGCGATTCCAACGAAGCATAAAGATAAACGAGGAGATATACGCACTTTCTTATTTTGAATTAAATAATTGCGATACCCGAAATGAGGCATGACAGCAACCATTGGTGCCGCGATGAAGCAAGAAATCGATAAAAGGATGGATGTAGATTTTCTTTCATGAACAGTATTTGTTCGGGCTATTGGTTGGTTGGCTATTTTTCATAATGTGATCTGTTTTTTTTTTCTTTTTCACACCGTATGATGCTAACAGAAACGAGAGCATCGCACGCGTAATACGAGAGACCGGCCCACGCAAGTGCTAAGTTCGTTTTCTTTAGCTTGATCGTCACCCTCTTTAAAACCTCATTGCTACATTTCATTTTTTTGTTTATTTATCTCTCTCACTCTCTCTCTCGCCATATATATATATATATATATATATATATATATATATATAATATA